>JBBDGT010000087.1:0-35678 GCA_037306005.1 Rhinophrynus dorsalis | reverse complement strand
ACCTCTTTTTATACAAGACAGGACTTTGTTTGCCTTTGCTACTGCTGTTTGACACTGGTCACTGTTTCCAAGTTTGTAGTTGACAAGGATACCCAGGTCTTTTTCTAGCAACGAGTCACCTAAAATTATTCCATTAAGTTTATAAGTAGCCTTGGGATTGTTTCCTCCCAAATGCATGACTTTACACTTCCCCACATTAAACTACATATTCCACATGTTTGCCCAATCTGACATTGTATGTAAGTCCCTCTGTAGAGAGAAAATATCCTGCTCTGAATTAATGACTTTGCATAATTTAGTATCATCTGCAAATATTGATATTTTGCTTTCTATATCTATTTTCAGGTCATTTATAAACATGTTAAAAAGCAGCGGACCCAATACTGAACCCTGAGGTACTCCACTCTCCACTTTAACTGTACTGGAGAATTTTCCATTTACAACCACACACTGTTCCCTATCCTTCAACCAGTTTTGTATCCAATTGCAAAGGTTATCTCCTAGCGCCAATTTCCTTATTTTATACACCAGCCTTCTGTGTGGTACTGTATCAAATGCCTTTGCAAAGTCTAGATATACTACATCTACTGCCTTGCCATTGTCAAGGTTGCTGCTTACCTCATCATAGAAGCTGAAAAGATTAGTTTGGCATGATCTATTCTTCATAAAACCATGTTGATTCGTGCTAATGATCTTATTTTTTGTGTTGTAATCCTGAATATAGTCCCTTATTATGCCTTCTAATAGTTTTCCCACTACAGAGGTCAAACTCACTGGTCTATAATTCCCAGGTTCTGTTTTAGTTCCCTTCTTAAATAGAGGCACTATGTTAGCTCTTCGCCAATCCTGTGGCACTGAGCCTGTGGTAATAGAATCTTTAAAGAGTAAATATAGGGGTTTTGCTAACACTGCACTGAGTTCCTGAAGAACCCTTGGATGTATACCATCAGGACCCGGTGCTTTGTCGGTCTTAATTTTGTTCAGTCTTCCCATGACATCTCCTTGAGTTAACCCAATATCTATTAATTGTATTGTTTTATTTGTTACTTGCGGAGGCTCTTCTACCATTCCTTGCTCCCTTGTATATACTGATGCAAAGAAAGTGTTTAAAACATCGGCCTTTTCCTTATCCTCACTAACCAACTCACCCATCTCATCTCTTATATTAGAGAAGAGACGTGTAAGGGGTGATATGATTACCATTTACACTTATATTAGAGAAGAGACGGGTAAGGGTGATATGATTACCATTTACACTTATATTAGAGAAGAGACGTGTAAGGGGCGATATGATTACCATTTACACTTATATTAGAGAAGAGACATCTAAGGGGGATATGATTACCATTTACACTTATATTAGAGATGAGACGTGTAAGGGGGATATGATTACCATTTACACATATATTAGAGAAGAGACGTGTAAGGGGTGATATGATTACCATTTACACTTATATTAGAGAAGAGACGTGTAAGGGGTGATATGATTACCATTTACACTTATATTAGAGAAGAGACGTGTAAGGGGTGATATGATTACCATTTACACTTATATTAGAGAAGAGACGTGTAAGGGGAGATATGATTACCATTTACACTTATATTAGAGAAGAGACGTCTAAGGGGTGATATGATTACCATTTACACTTCTATTAGAGAAGAGACGTCTAAGGGGTGATATGATTATCATTTACACATATATTAGAGAAGAGAGGTGTAAGGCGCGATATGATTACCATTTACACATATATTAGAGAAGAGACGTGTAAGGGGGATATGATTACCATTTATACTTCTATTAGAGAAGAGACGTCTAAGGGGTGATATGATTACCATTTACACTTATATTAGAGAAGAGACGTGTAAGGGGGGATATGATTACCATTTACACTTATATTAGAGATGAGACGTGTAAGGGGGATATGATTTCTCTAATACAAGTGTAAATGGTAGAGACGTGTAAGGGGTGATATGATTACTATTTACACTTATATTAGAGAAGAGACGTGTAAGGGGCGATATGATTACTATTTACACTTATATTAGAGAAGAGACATCTAAGGGGGATATGATTATCATTTACACTTATATTCAAGGTCAATACACATAACTATCCAATGAATTATTTACTCAAAAGAGCTGAGCTAAGAACAAGAGGTCATCTATAAAGATTAGAGGAAAGGTGCTTTGAACTAAAACAAAGGCATGGATTTTTTTATAGTAAGGGTGGTAAGGTTGTGTACTTCTATGCCTCAGATGTTTTGCTTTCAGATACTGTAACTGCTTTCAAGAAAACAATGGACACCTATCTAGCAGAGAAAAATAGTGAGAATTATGACAGTTGGCATCAAAGTAGATAGGATATTGATTCAGGGAAATATCTGACTGCCATTTGGAGTCAGGAAGGATTAGCCACTTGGTGTTAAATTGGAAATGGCTTAAATTATTATTTTTTGCCATCCTCTGGATCAACAGGGGGGATTTGCATTTGCTGGATTAGATGGACGCATGCCTTTTCTTCAGCCCATATGTTACTAAAATATGACAGTTGGTCCCATGTTAGCCATAGAAATACAGGAAGCGAATAGAGTCAAGTTGACACCTTTATTGGATAACTAAGCAGATTTAGGATGCAAGCTTTCAAGGCCTATTAGGTCTCTTCCTTGGGATAGATCAGGACATTCAATGTTTGGACCTCCAGTTGTTAGTGCCCACAAATTCCATTATCCCCAATGAGCCCCCAGTTGGTTGGGGAAGGTGGGAGTTGTAGTGTCTAGCAGCCATAGAACCAAACACTGAAGATTCATGGTCTGGAGAGTGGAAGTGTAGAAATAAAGCAGGGAGTGTAGATCTAAAGCAGGGAGCGCTGCCGTGGCCTCCTGTTGTGCTGATTGAGTACAAGTAAAGGTCAGTAGGGACTTTCTCCGGGTAATGAGGGGGAAGATGATTTCGGATTCCTCTGTCCTCTAGGAATATTCCTGTAAGAACTTTGCATGGAATTCTGTGATGCTCTTCAATACGGTTTTTAGCTTGTCAGTGGGGGAGGCCAGACTTATCCTAAAACAAACAGCGGAATCCCTGATTAGCGGCGTATCGCTGAGTCATTAGTAAAAAGAGAGAACAAAACCCCTAAACACGTGGCTCCTAATCCCAGCTCAGTGACGGCAGACGATGAAGATGGTTCTGTTCTCTAATGGGGGATAGCTCTCCGCTTCAAACATTAAAGGATAAGTAACACCCCATTATAATGACCCTCACTTACCTCACTATGCCTAGAAAATCCTAATGTCCCTATGAATTTTTACCCCTTGTGCCTTTGTTCATGAAATAACATATGGAATTAGTCCTGGGCAGGGCCGGATTTACATCTCAGGAGCCTGTAGGCACAGAAATCTAAAGTGCCCCCCCATTGGACATCTCCACTGGACACCTCCACAATGTTCCTAATGTCAACATTGCCCCCATTATCTCTTTATTGCCCTCACATTGCCCCATCAGCTCCAACTTGCCCACATCAGCTCCACATTTCCCCCACAATCTCCATATTGTCCTCACATTGCCCCCCATCAGCTCTAACTTGCCCCCCATCAGCTTCATGTTACCCTCACATTGCCCTCCATCTCTCCACATTGCCCCCACCATCTCCAAATTGCCCCCCCATCAGCTCCAACTTTCCCCCCTTCATCTCCATGTTGCCCTCACAATGTCCCCCATCAGCTCCAACTTGCCCCCACCATCTCCATGTTGCCCTCACATTGCCTGCCTCCCTCCCATTGTCCGTTTCCTACCTCCCTGGCAGGAGATCTGTTGTCTGTGCCTCCTTTGGCACAGTCCTGTAGTTGCTGAAGCTCCCGCGCGGTCTCCTATTCAGGAATGCAGAGCGCTGGGAGATGATGTCATGATGATGTCATCACCTAGCGCTCTGCATTCCTACAGAGCCAACGAGGGAGCTCAGCACTTACAGGACTGTGCCAAAGGGAGTTAGGAAATAGACAACGGGGGGGGGGGGCAATGTGAGGGCGACATGGAGTGGGCGTTAGCATAGCCAGCGAGGTGGCTAGTTTTTTTTTTTTTTTTTTTTTTTTTTTTTAAGAATAAAAAAAAAAATCCCATTGGCAGGCGCCCCTCATTGGCGTGCGCCTGTAGGCAGGTGCCTACTTTGCCTTATGGCAAATCCGGCCCTGGTCCTGGGTATCAGGTCCATGGAGGGGGGACATGACAGTAGCTGGAATTGTTTTCAGAAAGAAGCAGACAGAGAACATGGGCCTATTAACTCTGTAACCCCCAGAGTGACACAATGGTACAATGTACAGGCTTGGACCCCTGTTCTCGCTGTGCCAAGCCTACACATCGTATCACTGAATTTCAGATGCCTCATAAGATGGTATTATATACTAGTGATTAACTAGTAAAATACTAAGCTTTAGACTTTTTTTATGCTAATTGCCATTTAAAGGAGTAGTAACCTGTTAAGGGAAAAATGGGGAATCACAGCTTAATAACAAAGAAATAAATAGCAGACAAGTCTGATTTCTAATAAATATTGTTTGAAAATTCTACCACTGTTGGGAATCCCCTCATTTTATTAATCAAGTAAATAATTGAATTTCATTTTCATAAAAAGTTTACTGCTCCTTTCCTTGTGAAGAGACGATTGAATGGAAAGATACAGAGATTTGCGCACAGGGAGCCATCACTTACCTGATGTGGTAGGTGCCCTCCGCCTGTCCAAAGTAGCTCCCAGCAGCCAGGACAATCCCAGTCGCCTCCAGCAGACAGTGACAGAAGAATACGTCCGGATCCTGGCCTTGGGCCTAGCGGAGGACAAGAGACAGAGGTCATATGCACAAAATAACCTGGAGCTGGGCTCAGACCTGTGACTGACTACAACTCACACCAACAGCCCCAATAGCTGGAGAGCCACATGTTTTACCCCCAAAGAAGAGCAATTCTGGGGCAAACCTAATGCCACAAGGGGGACAAATTATTGTTCCACAGATTCAAAATGATCTAAAAGGGGCTTTAAACTCCTTAGTGCAAGATGTCCCCAAAACAGCAGAAATCAATAGGATAATTGTTTCATGTAACATAGTAACACATACAGTAACATAGTAACACATACAGTAACATAGTAACACTTATACAGTAACATAGTAACACTTATACAGTAACATAGTAACACTTATACAGTAACATAGTAACACTTACAGTAACATAGTAACACATACAGTAACATAGTAACACTTATACAGTAACATAGTAACACTTATACAGTAACACTTATACAGTAACATAGTAACACTTATACAGTAACATAGTAACACTTATACAGTAACACTTATACAGTAACATAGTAACACTTATACAGTAACATAGAAACACTTATACAGTAACACATACAGTAACATAGTAACACTGTGACATAGTGATGTAGTAACAGTAAAATAGTAACACTAACATAGTAATACAGTAACAGAGTAGCATAGTAATATAGTAACACAGTAACACTTATACAATAACATAGTAACACAGTAAACAGTGATGTAGTAACACAGTAATGTAGCAATATAGTAAAATAGTAACAGTTATACAGTAGAACAGTCACATAGTAATGTAGTAACAGTAATATAGTAACATAGTAACACAGTAATATAGTAATATTTATACAGTAACACAGTAATATAGTAACATAGTAACACTTCTACAGTAACACAGTAACCTAGTAACACTGTAATGTAGTAATCTAGTAAGACTTATTGTAACGGTTTTTAGGAAACTCAGACCAGTATGTGAAATAAAACACAATTTATTCAGAGTAAAAATAATGCAAATGTTCACCCTCTAGTGGCGGTTGAAAATAAACAAACAGTGAAGACTGATAGGTTACAAGTGTAAATGCACAATAAGATGACATGTACGAATACTATGAATAGAATGGAATATCACCCAAAGGGTTAAGAACTTGATAAACAGTCAGTCTCAGATGTGGAGGTTTGGCACGCCCTGGGTGTTATAAGGATGCGCTGGTAGACAAAGTTCACCATGTACTGGAGACGTGACTGCCTAGCCAAGGTGTTCGAGTAATAAGCAGAACGGGGATCCAACTAGCCCCCTCGGGCGTACCTACTGGATCTGCTTCTGCGAGTGCAAGTGAGAATAGCCCCCACGGGCGTAACGGAAACCGGCCTGCAATGCAAGAGCTACTAAGCCTCCTCAGACTTAACCGGATACCGGTATTAGAAGTGCTAGAGCCAATAGCCCCCACGGGCGTATATACCGGATCTGCTAGCGCTGAAGCCTTCTCTCTGCCGCCACTCTGCTTAACGGATATCGCCCAGTAATCGACAATAGGCGAGAGCCCTTGGCGCCCAACCGGCCCACAATACATGACTACTCTGCAACGGAATGGATAGAGTCGCCGACGGTGAGCGGCCAACTCAGCAGACGTAGCACCGAGAAAGAGGCTCCGTACTGGGAATAGAGAGAGTGAGAGCAAGGCAGCACTGCTAGGGTTAATAAGCACGTTTACTCGAGGCTTCAGCAAAACAACGAGGCTCTGCAGGATGAGGGAGGCACCCTGAGGCACACACAGCTCTGCAAGGGTAGCGGTACACTGAATAGATAATAGGCAACACCAGGCAAGGCGGTCACACGGTGACTGGCAACAGCAGATGAGAATGTCGCGACGGCGACAACTGGAACGCAGGTCACTGGAACAGGCTGGAAGTCGATCTTCGGAGTAGGAAGTCAGCCGGGCCGGGTCGGAGCACGCAGGAGGTAGTCATACAAGCCGGGTCATACACAAACAGGAACGTCAGCCAAGCCGGGTCAGGATCCAAAGGTGGTACGCAGTCAGGCTGGGTCATACACAAACAGGAACGTCAGCCAAGCCGGGTCAGGATCCAAAGGTGGTACGCAGTCGGGCCGGGTCATACACAAACAGGAACACTGGAGAATGGTCAGGACAAGCCGATTCGGTACACAGAAATCCAGAACACAGGAACACAGCAACAGTACTACTGGCTCAGAAACACCACGAAAGGGCATCTGACAGGTGTCTGGGCCAGGCATAAGAAGGTCACCAGGGGCGGGCCAAACTGGCTCAGCAAATCAGAGCGATCCACAAGTAAGACTGACAAGAATCACAGGCACTGTGATAGTACCCCCCTCTCAAAGACCCCCTCTCCCTGCCGGAGGTCTGGGTTTCAAAGGATATTTAGAGTGAAAGCTGACCACCAATCTAGGCGCATGGAGGTCCCCTTGATTAACCCAAGAACGTTCCTCAGGGCCATAGCCCTTCCAATGGACCAAATATTGCAGCTTTCCTCTAAATCTCCTAGAGTCAATAATACTCTGGCCCTCATACTCCTCTTGGCCCTGGACGTCCACCGGCCCAGGAATCACTGGTGCAGTAGTATAACGATTGCACACCAAAGGTTTCAGAAGAGACACATGGAACACATTATGAATATGCATTGAGGGCGGAAGTTCCAGTGCATAAGAAACCGGGTTAATCTTGCGGATAATCCTAAATGGACCAATGAACCGGGGAGCCAGTTTGTTGGAGGGCACTTGCAAATTGAGGTTTCTGGATGACAGCCATACCCTGTCCCCTACTTGAAATGAGACCGCTGGGAGACGTCTGGGATTAGCGTGCCGCTGATGACGCCTAAATGACTGACTGAGGGACCTCTGAACCTGTGCCCAAGTGGAACGAAGTTGTGCCAAATGCTTGTCCAGAGCAGGAATCTGTTGTGCCTGAAATGAGTCCGGGAGCAGACATGGCTGGAACCCATAATTAACGAGAAATGGAGAGCTACCGGATGATGAATTAACCGCACAATTCCTGGCAAATTCTGCCCATGGCAACAGGTCAGCCCAATTATCATGATGATCGGTGACAAAGCAACGCAGGAACTGCTCCAGTCCCTGATTAGCACGCTCAGCAGCCCCATTGGTCTGGGGATGGTAGGCGGAGGAGAAGGACAATTAGATGCCCATCTGGCCACAAAATGCCCTCCAAAACCTGGATATGAACTGGCTTCCACGATCGGAGACAATCACTCTGGGTTCTCCGTGCAGGTGGAACACCTCTCTGGCAAAGACTACAGCCAATTCCTGGGCCGATGGAAGGCCAGCCAGAGGCACAAAATGTGCCATTTTAGAGAATCTATCGACCACCATAAGAATAAACGTATAACCCCTAGAGGCTGGTAATTCTCCCAAGAAGTCAATGGATATATGAGACCAAGGACGGTCTCCGTTGGGCACTGGTTGAAGTAAGCCTACGGGGAGATGTCTGGGGGTCTTGGCACGGGCACAGGTGGTACAGGCTGCTGTAAAAGCGGAGCAATCGGCTCTCAGTGTGGGCCACCAAAATAATTGCGAAAGGGACCATACGAGTTGGTCCCTACCGATATGCCCAGCCGCTTTAGAAGTATGATAAGTTTCCAACAGACAGGTACGGAATGGCTCATCTACGAAACACTTCCCCACTGGGGTTTCAGGAGGTGCCATAGATTGTGATGCCAATATCTCCTCCCCCAGAGGCGAGGTTATGGTGGTACGAATAGTGGCCAGAATGCGATCTGGCTGAATGATAGGTACAGGTTCCTCCTCCATCTCAGTGTCAGATGCGAACTGACGTGATAACGCATCAGCCTTAATATTCTTAGAGCCTGGAAGATAGGACACTAGAAAATTAAATCGAGACAAAAAAAGTGCCCACCTAGCTTGTCGAGAGGACAGTCTTTTGGCTTCAGAGAGATAAGTTAAATTCTTATGATCAGTAAGGATTAGTACTGGAGTCTGAGTACCTTCCAAAAGGTGGTGCCACTCCTTCAAGGCTAGGATAATGGCCAACAGTTCCCTGTCGCCAATCTCGTAATGGCTCTGAGCACTAGACAATTTCTTTGAGAAAAAGCTGCAAGGCCTCAAGGTGCCACCTCCCACAGGACGTTGGGAGAGTACTGCCCCAACCCCAACTTCAGAGGTGTCAACCTCCAATGTAAATGGCAGGGAGGTATTAGGGTGGGACAGCACTGGAGCAGACGCAAAGGCAGATTGCAGGGTAACAAACGCGTTTTCAGCTGCCTCAGACCACTGAGAGGGAGAAGCGCCCTTATGAGTCAAATCTGATAATGGTTTTACAATCATATAAAAGTTCTGGATGAACTTCCTATAATAGTTAGCAAAACCTAAGAATCGTTAAATGGCCTTTAACCCCTTAGGACGAGGCCATTGCAGGACTTCTGCCAACTTCTCCTGATCCATGGCAATGCCATTTTTGGAGATTACGAACCCCAGGAATGGTACTTGAGATGTATGGAATTCGCACTTTTCTAGTTTACAGAATAACTTGTGCTTACGAAGTCGGAGCAAGACTTCTGAGACATCCTTAATGTGTTGGGAGAGGTTGGTAGAGTGAATTAATATATCATCTAGATATACGACCACACAAGACTGGAGCAGGTCACGTAAAATATCATTAATAAATTCCTGAAACACTGCAGGTGCGTTGCATAAGCCAAATGGCATCACCAGATATTCATAATGTCCTGTTCTGGTATTAAACGCCGTTTTCCACTCGTCACCTTCTTTAATTCTGACCAGATTATAGGCGGCTCGCAAGTCAAGTTTAGTAAAAATCGAAGAGCCCTTTAATCTGTCAAATAATTCCGTAATAAGTGGAATAGGATAGGCGTTCTTAGGCATTAGTTTGTTCAGCCCACAATAGTCAATGCATGGCCTGAGTTCACCACTTTTCTTTTTCACAAAGAAAAATCCGGCACCAGCCGGGGACGTAGATTTACGAATGATTCCCCTCTCAAGGGCATCCGCAATATAATCCTCCATAGCCCTATTTTCCTCACATGACAGTGGGTAAGTGCGTCCCCTGGGGGGCACCGCACCTGGAGGCAAATCAATGGCGCAATCATATGGCCTATGCCCAGGTAATGCACTGGCCTCTCCTTTGCTAAATACGTCACTGAATTGCCCATATTCAGTTGGCACAGCAGGAGAGGTACACATAATTTTGACAGGTAAAGAGAGACAATTCTTGTTACAGTACTCAGACCAGGAGTTAACCTGACATCTCTGCCAGTCAAATTGGGGATTATGTACCTGTAACCATGGGAACCCCAAAATAACTGCATGGTGCGGGGAATGAATAATCTGAAACCGTATCTGTTCCCTGTGACAAGCCCCCACAGTCATTGTCACTGGAATTGTCTCAAACGTAATGAATGCAGGCTCCAGGGGTCTGCCATCAATGGCCTCAATTGCCACAGGAGAATCCTTTTTGCATAATGGAATGCCGTGCAAGTCGGCAAAGGACTGGTCCATGAAGTACCCAGCTGCCCCGGAGTCCACCAATGCCAGGACCCCGATTACCCTGTCTGTCCAAGCGAATACCACCTGGATGGTGGGTTTAGTGGTGCTAGAATCTAGGGACTGCTCTACACCACCTAGGGCCTGTCCCCCAAGGTACCCTAGGTGCATTAGTTTCCCGGCCGTACTGGACAATTGCATAATAGATGCCCTGGTTTGCCACAATATAGGCACAAGCCTTGTCTCCTGCGATACAATTTTTCCTCCTTAGTGAGCTTAGTGAACCCTAATTGCATAGGTTCAGTATCATCGGCTGGTCGTTCAGGAGGAACGGGTGGGATGGGTGGGTTAAAGAGACTGCCCTGGCCATAGTTTTTTGCTTTAGCCCTTTTAGCCAACCGTCTCTCACGGATGCGGGAGTCTATTAGCATGACATAGTCGATGTATTCATCCAGATCGCTGGGTACATCACGCGGCTATCTCATCCTTAATCTGTTCTGAGAGACCCTGGGTAAAGGCAGCAAGTAAGGCCTCATCGTTCCAGCCCACCTGCCAGGGTCCGAAACTCGATAGCATAATCACCCAATGTGCGTTCGCCCTGCTGAATTTCCATCAGCCTTTTGGCAGCAGAAGCAGCCCTGCCAGGAACCTCAAACACTCGTCTGAACTTCATCACGAATTCCCTAAAGTTCAGTGTGCAGGGTCTGGCATTCTCCCACAACGGATTCGCCCATGCCAAAGCTTTGCCCGTCAACAGAGATATCATAAAACCGACCTTACTACGGTCGTTAGGAAATGCCTGGGGTGCCAATTCCAAAAATATCTCCAACTGATTAATGAATCCCCTGCATAGGGAGGGTTCGCCATCATATCTTAACGATAACGGCGCCGCTGCCGTTAACCCTCTAGAATTAGCTGAGGGGACTACAGGCGGATTCTCCGGTGTCAGAACTGGGGGGACCACCGGATTAGGACTAGACTTGTCCAAATGTACCGTACGTTCGAGTAACGTCTGTAGAGCCAGTGCCAATTGGTCCAGGCACTGCTCATGGGCATCCATTCTCCAGTGGATGTTCTGTGTATTACTTTCACCCTTACCGTCTGAGGTCATGGCCCTTTCGTACTGTAACGGTTTTTAGGACACTCAGACCAGTATGTGAAATAAAACACAATTTATTCAGAGTAACAATAATGCAAATGTTCGCCCTCTAGTGGCGGTTGAAAATAAACAAACAGTGAAGACTGATAGGTTACAAGTGTAAATGCACAATAAGATGACATGTACGAATACTATGAATAGAATGGAATATCACCCCAAAGGGTTAAGAATTTGATAAACAGTCAGTCTCAGATGTGGAGGTTTGGCACGCCCTGGGTGTTATAAGGATGCGCTGGTAGACAAAGTTCACCATGTACTGGAGATGTGACTGCCTAGCCAAGGTGTTCGAGTAATAAGCAGAACGGGGATCCAACTAGCCCCCTCGGGCGTACCTACTGGATCTGCTTCTGCGAGTGCAAGTGAGAATAGCCCCCACGGGCGTAACGGAAACCGGCCTGCAATGCAAGAGCTACTAAGCCTCCTCAGACTTAACCGGATACCGGTATTTGAAGTGCTAGAGCCAATAGCCCCCACGGGCGTATATACCGGATCTGCTAGCGCTGAAGCCTTCTCTCTGCCGCCACTCTGCTTAACGGGTATCGCCCAGTAACCAACAATAGGCGAGAGCCCTTAGCGCCCAACCGGCCCACAATACATGACTACTCTGCAACGGAATGGATAGAGTCGCCGACGGTGAGCGGCCAACTCAGCAGACGTAGCACCGAGAAAGAGGCTCCGTACTGGGAATAGAGAGAGTGAGAGCAAGGCAGCACTGCTAGGGTTAATAAGCACGTTTACTCGAGGCTTCAGCAAAACAACGAGGCTCTGCAGGATGAGGGAGGCACCCTGAGGCACACACAGCTCTGCAAGGGTAGCGGTACACTGAATAGATAATAGGCAACACCAGGCAAGGCGGTCACACGGTGACTGGCAACAGCAGATGAGAATGTGGCGACAACTGGAACGCAGGTCACTGGAACAGGCTGGAAGTCGATCTTCGGAGTAGGAAGTCAGCCGGGCCGGGTCGGAGCACGCAGGAGGTAGTCATACAAGCCGGGTCATACACAAACAGGAACGTCAGCCAAGCCGGGTCAGGATCCAAAGGTGGTACGCAGTCAGGCCGGGTCATACACAAACAGGAACGTCAGCCAAGCCGGGTCAGGATCCAAAGGTGGTACGCAGTCGGGCCGGGTCATACACAAACAGGAACACTGGAGAATGGTCAGGACAAGCCGATTCGGTACACAGAAATCCAGAACACAGGAACACAGCAACAGTACTACTGGCTCAGAAACACCACGAAAGGGCATCTGACAGGTGTCTGGGCCAGGCATAAGAAGGTCACCAGGGGCGGGCCAAACTGGCTCAGCAAATCAGAGCGAAGCACAAGAAAGAGTGACAAGAATCACAGGCACTGTGATACTTACACAGTAACATAGTAACACCGTGATATAGTGATGTAGTAACACAGTAATCTAGCAATACAGTAACATAGTAATATGGTGACATAGTAATATAGTAACACTTATACAATAACACCATGACATAGTGACGTAGTAACACAGCAATATATTAACACAGTAACACTTATACAGTAACATAGTAACACAGTAAACAGTGATATAGTAACATAGTAACACAGTAATGTAGCAATATGGTAAAATAGTAACAGTTATACAGTAAAACAGTGACATAGCAATGTAGTAACAGTAATATAGTAACACAGTGACATAGTAATATAGTAACACAGTATCACAGTGACATAGTAACATAGTGACACAGTAATATAGTAACACAGTAATATAGTAACATAGTGACACAGTAATACAGTATTATAGTAATATAGTAACACAGTAATATAGTAACAGTAACATAGTAACACAGTGACATAGTAACATAGTGACACAGTAATATAGTGACACAGTAATATAGTAACATAGTGACACAGTAATATAGTAACGCAGTAACATAGTAACACAGTAATACAGTAATATAGTAACACAGTAATATAGTAACATAGTGACACAGTAATATAGTAACACAGTGATATAGTAACATAGTAAAATAATAACATAGTGACACAGTGATATAGTAACACAGTGACATAGTAATACAGTAATATAGTAACACAGTAATATAGTAACATAGTGACACAGTAATATAGTAACATAGTGAAATAGTAATACATTAATATAGTAAAATAGTGATATAGTAAAATAGTGATATAGTAACATAGTGACACAGTAATATAGTAACACAGTAATATAGTAACATAGTGACACAGTAATATAGTAACACATTAATATAGTAAAATAGTGATATAATAACATAGTGACACAGTAATATAGTAACACATTAATATAGTAAAATAGTGATATAATAACATAGTGACACAGTAATATAGTAACACATTAATATAGTAAAATAGTGATATAATAACATAGTGACACAGTAATATAGTAACACATTAATATACCAAAATAGTGATATAGTAACATAGCAACACAGTAATATAGTAATATAGTAAAATAGTGATATAGTAATATAGTGACAGAGTAACACAGTGATATAGTAACAGTAAAATAGTAATAAAGTAACATAGTGACACAGTGATATTGTAACACAGTGACAGATATTTTACTTGATCAACACCAAAATTAATGGGAATTCTTATTTTATTCCTACAGTGCATTTGCATTACCCCAGAATTTCTCTACATATCCTTGTGCATATAGCCATAATGGACTTATACAAAAAGATAAATTGCAGAAATTCTGGGGCGAGCCAACTGCACCATACAAGGGTTATAGAAATCCCCATAGATATTTATGGGGCTTTTAACCCCTTTAATGCTACAGAGATCTGTAAGGCATTGTGAAGGAATGTGACCTCTGTGACATTCAAGGGGTTAATGCCCCATTCATAACAATTCATTGGTCATTGTGGTGCTGTTGGGTTGCTCCAGAATTGCTCTAAATTTCCTTGTGTCTATGGCCTTAAGTCATCTTATAAACTAACGATGACCATACCTGGAAACTTTGAAGATGAGCTGACCCTGAGAGCTGGCAAATATTAACCCATAAAGTTCCCCATAAGGTAATCTCTGTGCTCTGGGATCGCTTCACCACTGAGGTTCTCCAGTAAGTCCATAGGAACCCTCAATATGACTCAGCTTCAAGATCTTAACCCAACAAGACAAGCAGGATGTGTATCTGCCTTCCGGGTGGAAATGGAATCGTGATGAACCAACCAGTGAATAGACTCAGATCATCTGGTAAGTAACAGTGAGGACGTCTATCTGCCTTCCTGGTGGAAATGGAATCGTGACTAACCAATCAGTGAAAAGATGCAGATCTAGTACTTAACAGTGAGGACGTCTATCTGCCTCCCTGATGGAGATGGAGTTGAGGCAACCAATCAGTGAATAGGCGCAGATCATCTGGTAAGTAACAGTGAGGACGTCTATCTGCCTTCCGGGTGGAAATGGAATCGTGACTAACCAATCAGTGAATAGACGCAGATCATCTAGTACGTAGCAATGAGGACGTCTATCTGCCTTCCTGGTGGAAATGGAATCGTGACTAACCAACTAGTGAATAGACACAGATCATCTAGTACGTACCAATGAGGACATCTATCTGCCTTCCCGGTGGAAATGGAACCTTGACTAACCAATCAGTGAAAAGATGCAGATCTAGTACTTAACAGTGAGGACGTCTATCTGCCTCCCTGATGGAGATGGAATCGAGACAACCAATCAGTGAATAGGCGCAGATCATCTGGTAAGTAACAGTGAGGACGTCTATCTGCCTTCCTGGTGGAAATGGAATAGTGACTAACCAATCAGTGAGTAGATGCAGGTCATCTAATATGTAACACTAAGGATGTCTATCTGCCTTCCGGGTGGAAATGGAATAGTGACTAACCAAGCCGTGAATATGAGCAGATCATCTAGTACATAACAATGAGGACATCTATCTGCTTCCTGGTGGAAATGAAATAGTGACTAACCAATGTTAGGGGCCAGGAACCAGACAGACACAAAAATGTAAAGTGCAAAACACCTTTATAAATATAACAAAAGCAAACAAAGCAAAATTGTGATCCAGAAGCGTAAACCAAAAGACAAGCCGGGGTCAGGAACCAAGACAGCTACTCAGCCAAGCCAGGGTCAGGAATACGGAGATCAACAATGTCAGGAACAAGCCAGGAGTCAGGAGCCAGAAGGGATGTCAGAAGAAGCCAGGTCATTCACAGAAAATCAGCAACTCAGGAGAACGCGCTTGCAGCCAGAATCAGACACAAGGGCAATCAGGAAGTAAGCCAGGCTACTATAAATTCCTTGGGAGGGTTGGATGATAACAGTCAGGTGAGCAATCAGCTAACTCAGCCTGGTCCAGGAAAGGCAGCAGCAATGGATAGCAGAGCTCTAGATTAGCTCAGACAGCAGAATCAAGCAGCATAGATAGAGTAGCTCAGCCAAACCTTGACACTACCCCCTCTCAATGACCCCCTGTCACGGTTTTTGATGCACACTCAGACAGAACAGTAAGGTTAAAATGACTTTATTGAGTAAAGTGCATACAAGGAATAAGGCCTCAGGCCCACAACACAAAACAACACTATATAATGGATATATAATCAATAAGAAATGACAGTGAACAGAATGACTGAGATGGGATACAGGCACAGGAGATATCAAAGGCAGGCAACACTCCTCTAGAGAACCTGGAGAGATCAGGCTACTGGACCCCGGCTGACAGCAGGATAGAGGATGACAGAAAGTCCTGGAGATGGTAATAGGCACGAGACCCAGATGCCTGAGTGGCACAGAACCCAAAGAGGCAACGAGGCAACACTGACCATGAGTGGATCGTGGATCGTAGGTGAACACTGGAAGACCACAGGTGTCCCCTCACAGGACAGAGGAACAAGAGCAAATGCTGGCTCTAGGCCCGATGGCCACTAGACAGGGATATGAGCTCAGGGTCTCCACACACCAGGTAGTGCCTGCCAATGCAAGTGCTGGCCCTCACCCAGGCACTGCAACATGAAGGAGCACAAGGATTGCCTAGACAGTCTAGGCACTGAACTAGTTAACAGGAGACGCCCAGAGATACACAGGAACTCCCACAGGGAGTGAGCCCAGCAATAAGCACAGAGGGAGACACAGATCAGAGTAACTCAGTCAGTACTGGCTAGCACTGTACCGTTACTTTGCTAAGTGGCTATAGCACGAATGCTATGCCTATGGTCGACAAAATAAGATTAGCGCCACGTGGCGCACCCCAACAAGGCAACCGGAATCCATTGAATGTAATGCTGGCCAGTAAGACAACGGAGGAGACACAGCCATACACGGATGGCAACGGGACAATGGCTCAGCCGGAACTGGATTAATAACAAACGGAAACCACAGACTGGTCAGGAGCACAGGCAAGGCTCAATAGCCAGGCAGACTAGCACAGAGATGGTTCTTAGCCAGATCCGTTGAACAAAGGAGCAGTTCTCAGCCAGAGCAGTACAGCAACGGAGCAGGTTCTCAGCCAGAGCAGTACAGCAACGGAGCGAGTTCTCAGCCAGAGCAGTACAGCAACGGAGGGGGTTCTCAGCCGGATCAGTCGGTAACCGAGCAGGTTCTCAGCCAGATCAGTCAGTAACGGAGCAGGTTCTCAGCCAGATCAGTTCAGCAACGGAGCAGGTTCTCAGCCAGATCAGTACAGCAACGGAGTGGGTTCTCAGCCAGATCAGTCGGTAACGGAGCGGGTTCTCAGCCAGAGCAGTACAGCAACGGAGCGGGTTCTCAGCCAGATCAGTCGGTAACGGAGCGGGTTCTCAGCCAGATCAGTTGGTAACGGAGCGGGTTCTCAGCCAGATCAGTCGGTAACGGAGCAGGTTCTCAGCCAGATCAGTTCAGCAACGGAGCGGGTTCTCAGCCAGATCAGTACAGCAACGGAGTGGGTTCTCAGCCAGATCAGTCGGTAACCGAGCAGGTTCTCAGCCAGATCAGTCAGTAACGGAGCAGGTTCTCAGCCAGATCAGTTCAGCAACGGAGCAGGTTCTCAGCCAGATCAGTACAGCAACGGAGTGGGTTCTCAGCCAGATCAGTCGGTAACGGAGCGGGTTCTCAGCCAGAGCAGTACAGCAACGGAGCGGGTTCTCAGCCAGATCAGTCGGTAACGGAGCGGGTTCTCAGCCAGATCAGTCGGTAACGGAGCAGGTTCTCAGCCAGATCAGTTCAGCAACGGAGCGGGTTCTCAGCCAGATCAGTACAGCAACGGAACGGGTTCTCAGCCAGATCAGTCGGTAACCGAGCAGGTTCTCAGCCAGATCAGTCGGTAACAGAGCAGGTTCTCAGCCAGATCAGTTCAGCAACGGAGCAGGTTCTCAGCCAGATCAGTCGGTAACGGAGCGGGTTCTCAGCCAGAGCAGTACAGCAACGGAGCGGGTTCTCAGCCAGATCAGTCGGTAATGGAGCGGGTTCTCAGCCAGATCAGTCGGTAACGGAGCAGGTTCTCAGCCAGATCAGTTCAGCAACGGAGCGGGTTCTCAGCCAGATTAGTACAGCAACGGAGCGGGTTCTCAGCCAGATCAGTACAGCAACGGAGTGGGTTCTCAGCCAGATCAGTCGGTAACCGAGCAGGTTCTCAGCCAGATCAGTCGGTAACCGAGCAGGTTCTCAGCCAGATCAGTCAGTAATGGAGCAGGTTCTCAGCCAGATCAGTTCAGCAACGGAACGGGTTCTCAGCCAGAGCAGTACAGCAACAGAGTGGGTTCTCAGCCAGATCAGTCGGTAACCGAGCAGGTTCTCAGCCAGATCAGTCGGTAACAGAGCAGGTTCTCAGCCAGATCAGTCGGTAACCGAGCAGGTTCTCAGCCAGATCAGTTCAGCAACGGAGCAGGTTCTCAGCCAGATCAGTCGGTAACGGAGCAGTACACAGGAAACACAGGAACGTTGTCAGGCAGGCTGGGTCATACACAAAAAGCAACACAGTAACAAAACGTCAGGCTCAGATACACCACGAAAGGACGCCTGAGAATAAATGTGACAGGATATAAAAAGGCAAGCCCTGGGTGGAGCAAAGATGACAGGCCAATAGGAAGGCAGCATAGAAATTATGCACAGTAACAATGTTGCTGTCAGCGCAGGAACACGGGCACCGTGATACCCTCCAGGACCAGGTTTATTGGGAAAGCGAGCATGGAAAGCATGAATGAGGGCGGGGGCATGTACCTCTGCATCTGGAACCCATGAGCGCTCTTCTGGACCAAATATTAAAGCCTCCCTCTGAACCTCTGAGTCAACTATGGAGTGGACCTCGAACTGCTCATGGCTGTCAACGGGCACCAAATGGGGTTGAGGAGTGACCATAGTAAAACGATTACAAAGCAGGGGTTTCAGCAGCGAGACATGGAACACATTGTATATCCTCATAGTGGGAGGAAACTCTAGGGCATAGGCTACAGGATATGGAAAGGCCTCACAAAGCGGGCAGCCAGTTTCTGAGAGGGCACTCTTAGGTGGAGATTTATGGAGGACAACCAGACCCTCTCCCCGACCTGGTAGGATGGTACAGGTAGACGTTTATGATTGGCCTGGAGCTCCTGGGATTCTTGTGAGCATCGCAATGACTCTTAGACCTGCACCCATGTGGTACGGATCTGCTGGAGATGATCCTCCAGCTCTGGAATTCCCTGGGGAGAGAACGAATCTTGAATCATGGAGGGTTGATACCCATAATTCACCATGAAGGGGGAAAGCCGGGTAGAAGCCCAAGACAGCACTGTTATGAGCAAACTCTGCCCAAGGTAGCAGGTCCGACCAGTTATTCTGATGGTCTGAGATGCAGCACTGCAGGAATTAGCCCTTACCACGGCCTGATTAGCCCTTTCCACTGCTCCATTTGATTGCGGGTGATAGGCCGAGGAGAAGGAGAGTTGGATACCTAGTTATGCACAGAAGGCCCTCCAGAATTTCAAGACAAACTGGCTACCCCGGTCAGAAACTATGACTTTGGGAACCCCGTGTAGCCGATAGACCTTTTTGATAAAGACCATAGCCAACTCTTTAGTGGATGGGAGGTTTTTGAATGGCATGCAGTGAATCTTGGAAAATCGGTCAACAACCATGAGGATGACTGTTTCCGTTAGACAAAGGGAGATCGACTATGAGGTCCATGGTAAGATGTGGTCATGGTTTCTCCTTATTGGGTATGGGTTGGAGAAGGCCCACTGGAAGGTGACAGGGTAATTTGGTCTGCTCACAGACTGGACAGGCAGCAATATCTTTGTTATGTTCTGGCCACCAGAAGAGATGGGAAACCAACTATAGAAGCTGGTTCTTACTGGGATGCCCTGCTGACTTCTTATTATAGTATGTTGAAAGTACCTTGGTACGGAAGATAACAGGTATGAAGCAGTGCCCAGAGGGAGTCTCAGCAGGTGCATGTACTTGGGTGGCCCGTATTCTTTCCCCGAGGGGAGATGTTATGCTAATACGTATGGTGGCCAGTACTCGGTCTGGAGGAATAATAAGACTAGGAGGGCTCTCCTCCTTAGCACCCGAGAACTGTCTGGATAGGGCATCAGCCCGTGCATTTTTGATGCCCGGCAGGTAGGAGACCAAAACTGGACAAAAATAAGGCCCATCAGGCCTGTCTTGCAGTCAAGCACTTAGCTTCGGACAGGTATGTGAGGTTTTTATGATCCATGAGGATTTGGATTGGCACTGAAGTTCCCTCGAGCCAATGCCTCCATTCTTTGGAGTGAGTATTATTGCCAGCAGCTCACAGTCATCAATTTCATAGTTGCACTCTGCAGGACTTAGCTTCTTAGGGAAATACCCACATGGGTGCAACTCTCTCTCAGGCATAGGACATTGAGAAAGGAGGGCACCTACTCCCGTCTCAGACGCATCAACCTTAAGTACGAATGGAAGCTCAGGATTTGGGGGTGCCAAAATGGGTGCTACGGCAAAAGCGACCTTTAATGCCTCAAAAGCTTTGATGGCTTCCGGAGACAAGTGAGTGGAGTTGCCTTCTTTTTTGGTCTGTCAGTAAGGGGTTTTACAATAGCGGAAAAATTGTGTATAAATTTCCTGTAGTAGTTTGCAAACCCGAGGAAACCTTGAAGAGAGTGGAGACCTGCTGGTCGCAGCCACTTGAGAACAGCTGAGAGTTTCTCAGGGTCCATAGTGAAACAGACCTCTGAAATTATGTACCCCAAGAAGGTAACCTGTTTGTGGTGGAACTTAAACTTTTCTAATTTGCAAAATAAATTATTTTCTCTTAATTTTTGCAGAACTCAGGCTACATCTGCATGGTGGCTTTCCATGGAGGCGGAATGGATCAGAATGTCATACCACCACGCATTGTTAGAGCATGTCCCAGAGGACGTCATTTAAGAATTCCTGGAAAACCGTGGGAGCAATGCAGAGACAGATGGGCATTACGAGGTATTCGTAATGCCCGCTCCTAGTGTTAAATGCGTTAGTGGCCCTCCTTCATCTGTACAATATTGTACGCCCCTCTCAGGTCGAGCTTGGTGAACACCTTGGACCCTTTTAATTGATCGAATAGCTTGGTAGTAAGTGGGATTGGGTAGGCGTTTTTGACCGCTATATGGCTGAGCCCCCTGTAATCGATACAGGGTCTCAGTTCTCCACTCTTTTTCTTTAAGAAGAAGAATCCGGCCCCAGTGGGAGAGGAGGACTTGCAGATGAACCCCCGGGGCAGCGCATCCACAGCATACTCCTCCATGGCCTTATTCTCCGGGACAGAAAGAGTGTAGACTCGACCTCAAGGAGGTACGGCACCCGGTTGCAATTCAGTGGTACAATCATATGAACGGTGTGGCGGGAGCTCACCAGCCTGGCCCTTATCAAATACATCACAGAATTCTTGGTACTCTTCAGGCAGCAATGAGACCAGGGATGTGGTTAGCACCTTCACCACTTTTGCTAGGCATGTCTTAGAACAGCTGGGTGACCATGCCATGACTTCGGCCCTTACCCAATTGAACGTGGGATTGTGTCTTTGTAACCATGGATAACCCAGGACTACAGGATAGTGAGGAGAGTGGATCACCTGGAATTGTAAGGTTTCATGATGGAAAGCCCCTACAGCCATAGGCAAAGGAGCTGTTTTATGGGTGACCTTTGGAGGCTACAGGGATCTGCCATCAGTCTCCTCAATGGCAAGTGGACTAGTACAGAGCTGCAATGGAATGGAGTGTTTCTGGGTGAAGGCACTGTCAATAAAGAGGCCCGCAACATCGGAGACAATGAATGCCTCTGTAACAATGTAAGTCTTGCCCAAAGAGAGCCCAACGGAGACTAATGGTTTATCCTTGTCATGATCCAGAAGCGTAAACCAAAAGACAAGCTGGTATCGGGAACCAAGACAGCTACTCAGCCAAGCCAGGAGTCAGGACCCAGAAGGGACATCAGAGGAATCCAAGTCATGCATTGAAAATCAGCAACTCAGAAGAATGTGCTTGCAGAGAGAATCAGTCATAAGTGCAATCAGGAAGTGAGCTAGGCTGCTGTAAATACCCTGGGAGGGTTGGCTGATAACAGTCGGGAGAGAGGTCAGCTGATTCAGCCTGATCCAGGAAGCAGCAATGGATAGCAGAGCTCTAGAGTAGCTCAGACAACAGAATCAAGTAGCAGAGTTAGAACAGCTCAGCCAAACCTTGACAACCAAACAGTGAATAGGCGCAGATCATCTAGTATGTAACGATGAGGACGTCTATCTGCCTTCCGGGTGGAAATGGAATACTGACTAACCAATCAGTGAGCAGGTGCAGATCATCTAGTATGTAACACTGGACTTTCTTATCCTGAAAATGTGATCTTTTACCCTGAGACCCTGAGCCTTTGGGGCCAACCCTGTGAATTCCCAGATATGACAATAATGAGTTACCTCTGCCTGTCTGATGGCCTTGTCTGGGATCTTGATCCGTGGGAATGCGTACATGGCTCCCTGGATTGGGTTACAGTGAAACCCGGGAGCCTGGTTAAGGATTTCCTCGGTGAGCAGGGCTTTCTCTGCCAAATTACTGAGCATAGCCTGTTTTTCCTGTGGAATATATGGAGATGGTTTTAGATTGGCCTGTGAAGCCTCAAATGAACACTTCCTGAGGGCTGGGACGGAGAGCACTTCAATAAGATCTTATACCATACCGGTTTCCATGCTGGAAATACAAATTCCTACCTCTCAAATGTCCCTCTTTAGGAGATATTAGGGCCCCGTACCTTCAAAATGTCCCTCTTTAGGAGATATTAGGGGTCTGTACCTCCCAAGTGTGCCTTTTTAAGAGACATTAGGGGTTTGTACCTCCCAAATGTGCCCTTCAGGTGATATTAGAGATCCATACATCCCAAGTGTCCCTCCTTAAGAGATATTGGGGTCCATGCCTCCCATGTGTCCATCTTTAGGAGATATTAGGGTCCATACCTCTGTAGTGGCCTACATTAGGAGATATTAGGGGTCTGTAACTCCCAAATGACCCTCTTTAGTCAGGACAACCCCTTCTTAAGTCCCAAATCCCTCTGTCCCCCTTTCTTTCGCTAGTTTCCCTCTTTTTAAGGAGATATTAGGGGTCTGTACCTCCCACATGACCCTCTCTAGGAGATATTAGGACTATCTCTCCCAAGTATCCCGTTTTCGGATAAATTAGTGGTCTGTACCTCTCATGTTTCCCTCAGGGAGATATTAGGGGTCCATACCTCTCTTTTCCCTTTGTACGAGACATTAGGGTCTGTACCTCCAAAGTGTCCCTCTTTAGGTGATAGTAGAGATCCATACCTCCCAGGTTTCCCTCTTTAGGAGTTATTAGGGGTCTGTAACTCCCAAATGACCCTCTTTAGTCAGGACAACCCCTCCTTAATGCCCAAATCCCTCTGCCCCCTTTCTTTCACTAGTTTCCCTCTTTTTAAGGCGATATTAGGGGTCTGTACCTCCCAAATCTCCCTTTCTAGGGAGATTTTAGGGGTCTGAATCTCCCAAGTTTCCCTCTTTAGGAGAAATTAGTGGTCCATACCTCCCAAATATCTCTTATTAAGAGTTATTAGTGGTCCATACCTCCCAAGTGTACCTCTTTATGAGATATTGGAGATCTGTATCTCCCAAGTGTCCCTCTTAAGCTAGTAGAGTCCCTTTCTGAGACACCACCTCTGTATCTCTTTCCCACCCTGGTGTTCCTGTGTTTAGGTGATACACTTCTATACACACCGCACAGTGTGATCTCCTAAACACGGGGACACCAGGGTGATACACTTCTATACACACCACACAGTCTGATCTTCTAAACACAGGGACACCAGGGTGATACACTTATATACACACCACACAGTCTGATCTCCTAAACACAGGGACACCAGGGTGATACACTTATATACACACCACACAGTGTGATCTCCTAAACACAGGGACACCAGAGTGATACACTAATATACACACCACACAGTCTGATCTCCTAAACACAGGGACACCAGGGTGATGCACTTATATACACACCACACAGTCTGATCTCTTAAACACAGGGAAACCAGGGTGATACACTTATATACACACCACACAGTATGATCTCCTAAACACAGGTACACCAGGGGGATACACTTCTATACACACCACACAGTCTGATCTCCTAAACACAGGACATCAGGGTGATACACTTCTATACACACCGCACAGTCTGATCTCCTACACACAGGGACACCAGGGTGATACACTTCTATACACCCCACACAGTCTGATCTCCTAAACACAGGGACACCACGGTGATACACTTATATACACACCACACAGCCTGATCTCCTAAACACAGGGACACCAGGGTGATACACTTATATACACACCACTCAGTCTGATCTCCTAAACACAGGGACACCAGGGTGATACACTTCTATACACATCACACAGTCTGATCTCCTAAACACAGGGACACCAGGGTGATACACTTATATACACACTACACAGTCTGATCTCCTAAACACAGGGACACCAGGGTGATACATGTATATACACACCACAAAGTCTGATCTCCTAAACACAGGGACACCAGGGTGATACACTGATATACACACCACACAGTCTGATCTCCTAAACACAGGGACACCAGGGTGATACACTTGTATAAACACCACACAGTGTGATCTCCTAAACACAGGGACACCAGGGGGATACACTTCTATACACACCACACAGTCTGATCTTCTAAACACAGGGACACCAGGGTGATACACTTCTATACACACCACACAGTCTGATCTCCTAAACACAGGGACACCAGGGTGATACACTTCTATACACACCACACAGTCTGATCTCCTAAACACAGGGACACCAGGGTGATACACTTCTATACACACCACACAGTCTGATCTCCTAAACACAGGGACACCAGGGTGATACACTTCTATACACACCACACAGTCTGATCTCCTAAACACAGGGACCCCACGGTGATACACTTCTATACACACCACACAGTCTGATCTCCTAAACACAGGGGACACCAGGGCGATACACTTATATACACACCACACAGTCTGATCTCCTACACACAGGGACACCAGGGTGATACACTTATATACACACCGCACAGTCTGATCTCCTAAACACAGGGACACCAGGGTGATACACTTATATACACACCACACAGTCTGATCTCCTAAACACAGGGACACCAGGGTGATACACTTATATACACACCACACAGTCTGATCTCCTAAACACAGGGACACCAGGGTGATACACTTCTATACACACCGCACAGTCTGATCTCCTAAACACTGGGACACCAGGGTGATACACTTATATACACACCGCACAGTCTGATCTCCTAAACACAGGGACACCAGGGTGATACACTTATATACACATACAGTCTGATCTCCTACACACAGGGACACCAGGGTGATACACTTCTATACACACCACACAGTCTGATCTCCTAAACGCAGGGACACCAGGGTGATACACTTATATACACACACCACACAGTCTGATCTCCTAAACACAGGGACACCAGGGTGATACACTTCTATACACACCACACAGTCTGATCTCCTAAACACAGGGACACCAGGGTGATACACTTATATACACACCACACAGTCTGATCTCCTAAACACAGGGACACCAGGGTGACACACTTATATACACACCACACAGTCTGATCTCCTAAACACAGGGACACCAGGGTGATACACTTATATACACACCACACAGTCTGATCTCCTAAACACAGGGACACCAGGGTGACACACTTATATACACACCACACAGTCTGATCTCCTAAACACAGGGAAACCAGGGTGATACACTTATATACACACCACACAGTGTGATCTCCTAAAGGTTGCTATGGTGCGTCACTGCATTAGCCCCTGGGAGGCTATTCCATGGATCTATCGCTCCTTTCATGGCACTCACCCCTATGAAGGAATCGTAGGATGGGTCACCTGGCTGAGGGGGGTCCACCATCAGATCCAGTGCCAGGACCCCAGTGACGGATGGCAAGCAGAAAGATTTTAGTATGTACAATATATTATACACCCGTGGATCGATGTTTACAAACTCAATGTATCCCGCACGTAGGCCGCACCTGCAGGGACAGGAGGATTTCATTGGTATTTAGTGGCACCAAAGCCAGGGTGTGCAAACAAGTGGGGACTAATTGCTTGGCTAAGGGCCTTAGCACATGGATGAAATGAGCGAATGTTCTGAGAGCTGTTAACCCTTTGAATGCCAGAGGGGTACACAAAGCATTGCAGAGCAATGCATTGCATACCCCTCTGGTGCTCAAAGGGGGTTAATCACCCAAACAGAGGATAGGTGGCCTGCTATGTATCTAGTCATATGGGTGAATATCACATTATTCAGGGGAAGGCAACGTTTGGTATGACAGCTGTTATAGAGTAAAATGATGGGAGCTGCAGTCCTCTACAGCTGTAGCACTAAAGAGTCCTTCGTCTGACCTAGCGGGATGCAGACAGCTCTCATCTCCTCTCAGGTCCGCCTCTCATCTCCTCTCAGGTCTGCCTCTCATCTCCTCTCAGGTCCGCCTCTCATCTCCTCTCAGGTCCGCTTCTCATCTCCTCTCATGTCTGCTTCTCATCTCCTCTCAGGTCTGCCTCACATCTCCTCTCAGGTCTGCCTCACAGTCTCCTCTCATGTCCGCCTCACAGTCTCCTCTCATGTCTGCCTCACATCTCCTCTCAGGTCTGCCTCACAGTCTCCTCTCATGTCCGCCTCACAGTCTCCTCTCATGTCTGCCTCACATCTCCTCTCAGGTCTGCCTCACATCTCCTCCCAGGTCTGCCTCACAGTCTCCTCTCATGTCCGCCTCACAGTCTCCTCTCATGTCCGCCACTCATCTCCTCTCATGTCTGCCTCTCATCTCCTCTCAGGTCTGCCTCACATCTCCTCTCATGTCCGCCTCACATCTCCTCTCATGTCTGCCTCACAGTCTCCTCTCATGTCCGCCTCACAGTCTCCTCTCATGTCCGCCTCACAGTCTCCTCTCAGGTCTGCCTCACAGTCTCCTCTCATGTCTGCCTCACATCTCCTCTCATGTCCGCCTCACAGTCTCCTCTCATGTCCGCCTCACAGTCTCCTCTCATGTCTGCCTCACATCTCCTCTCAGGTCTGCCTCACAGTCTCCTCTCAGGTCTGCCTCACAGTCTCCTCTCATGTCTGCCTCACATCTCCTCTCATGTCCGCCTCACAGTCTCCTCTCATGTCCGCCTCACAGTCTCCTCTCATGTCTGCCTCACAGTTTCCTCTCAGGTCCGCCTCTCAGTCTTCTCTTTGGTCTGCTTGTCTTGCTCTGGGAGGAGACTTTGAGGGGAGACTGAGAGGAGATGGAGAGCTGTCTGTCTCCTCCACATCCTAGCGACTGGTAATGTGTTGATTAATCACGGTTTATTTTGGCTATGACTCTGTATATAATACATATCTGTATAGAGGGGTTGGATATATACGAGTATAGAAGATTTTAGTTTCTATATATGCTTATGAGAGTTGAAATGTTTTGGATACCTCACTTATACATATCTGGCACTCATATGGTTAACAGTGTAGAGTTACAGACATATGGCATCTGAAGAGGGTATGCGCTAATTTCTTGTCAACAACCTTATGACATCACAATGTTACCCTTTTTTTGCAGGCAACATTTTAAATGTGCTGTTTTGTTGTCGCCAATTAGAGGGCGACATTTCCATAGTGATCCCCATTCTGGTTGGGGAGTTGCTAACTCATCTCATCAATCCAATGAATGGCGGACTGTGTGGGCATCAGCCAATCATGTTATGTGCTGTTAATGTAACGTTAGTCACGCCCCACCCAGTGATGGGCTCTTCACCAGGCAGCGCCGTGTGAATGGGCCCCTGGAGGACACCTTGCTAGAACTATCATCTGGCCACGTGCTCAGTGAAAAAGTGGTGCAATTCAGATAACAGAATAGTGATGCAACAACTGTTCTTTTTCATCAAGCTAGGAGGAGCGAATCTCGAGCAAACCAACTGCTCAGTAGGGAGATGTGAAAATTCCATAAATTCCCAATAATTTATACAGGACTTAAAACCCCATAAATACTAGAGATAAATGTGTTGGGGATCTCTTGAATTCAAGGGGTTAACATACAACACCATTTAAATAAATGGAGATGCCCCCTTCTTCCCCATGGTGTAGTTCGTTTCCTCTAGAGCAGAAAGTCTGGAGCAAACCAACTGCGCCACAGGGGGCAAACACAGCTATCCATTGAGTTAAGTTGGCTTTTAGCACCTTGAAGGACAGAGAGTTCACCAATACGTTGTTAAGGAATTCACTAGTGGCCTTCCCAGCATTCGGGAGGTTAAAGGCCCCACATTAATTCCATCTGGGAATTGCGGGGTGTTTATTTCCCCCCTGTGCACAGCTGGTATTGAAGAATTCCTGCACTCCAATCCAGAAAATCAAAACGTCCAGTTCCTTAAAACATTAAACTTTATTCATGAAATAAAAAGTACCTCCAATCTTCTGCAATAAGACAAAGAGAGACTTATATATCCCAGGCACTTCAGCTAGATGAAATTCAACATATCAAACAGATCCACGCGTTTCACACACAAAGTTTAATGTTTTACAAAACTGGGCTTTTTGATTTTCTGGATTGGAGTGCAGGAATTCTTCAATATTTCATTTGTCCATTGGGAGCGAATAGAGAGGCGCCCACCTGGCACCCATCCAGTGGTCTAGCCCATTACTCTTGCCCATTATACGCATTTTTTAATACGTCATCTTTGTTGTTGGAGTCATGGTGAATTTACAGCAATAAGACATATAAGATAGAGCCGCTACACTGCTTCTATGTGTGTATTTGAACACAGCTGGTTTGCTCCAATTCTTTTTAACCCTTTGAGAGCCAGAGAGGTATCCAACTCATTGCATTGCATCAGCCGTTTACTCAACTAGATTTTGAGCGTCCGGTAAGAACTAAAATGTCTTGATTCAGAATTAATTTTAAATGGTAAGAGAAGCCCCCAAAGCATTGGTGATCTCTCTAGCATTCAGAGGGTTAAGAAAGTTGCTCCTACTAGTGTCTGTCTGTCCGTGGGCAGACTCGGTGGATCAGTGGTGGGTCTGGTGGGACGAGATGAAGCGGATTTGTACTCACTCTCCGGCTGATCCCTTAGACACAGAATGCACTGACATCAGCTGCACTTTCTCCGAAAACTGAGGTCCCATCTCGAACAGAACCTTCTTAAAGGAGTGAAACTGGGACCCCGAACCAAAGATGTTCTCCTGATAGACCTGGGAGAGGGTGGAAGACAGACTAATTCCATCAAACAAGTGTCCCTGTCACCTTAAGACTACTTCAATTTGTTTTACAGAGAAACACATCTGTCTATATGTTATTCTACCCTTGTTTCTGTTAAATAAAATATAAATGAGAAAATAACCTGTATTTGTTGTTCTCACAGTCTGCTAATTCCATGCACAGTATGCAGATTAGCTCTGTTCAAGACCAAACTTACCCCTCACTGTTCAATTAGACACGCCCCCAGTGTGAGGACTAGATCCATTCATATCACAGTGTGTGGACTAGATCCATTCATATCACAGTGTGTGGACTAGATCCATTCATGTCACAGTGTGTGGACTAGATCCATTCATGTCACAGTGTGTGTGGACTAGATCCATTCATATCACAGTGTGTGGACTGTACCTAGATCCATTCATATCACAGTGTGTGGACTAGATCCATTCATGTCACAGTGTGTGTGGACTAGATCCATTCATATCACAGTGTGTGGACTGTACCTAGATCCATTCATATCACAGTGTGTGGACTAGATCCATTCATATCATAGTGTGTGGACTAGATCCATTCATATCACAGTGTGTGTGGACCAGATTCATTCATATCACAGTGTGTGGACTAGATCCATTCATATCACAGTGTGTGGACTAGATCCATTCATATCATAGTGTGTGGACTAGATTCATTCATATCATAGTGTGTGGACTAGATTCATTCATATCATAGTGTGTGGACTAGATCCATTCATATCACAGTGTGTGTGGACTAGATCCATTCATATCACAGTGTGTGTGGACCATATCCATTCATATCACAGTGTGTGTGGACTAGATCCATTCATATCACAGTGTGTGTGGACTAGATCCATTCATATCACAGTGTGTGGACTAGATCCATTCATATCACAGTGTGTGTACCTAGATCCATTCATATCACAGTGTGTGTACCTAGATCCATTTATATCACAGTGTGTGTACCTAGATCCATTCATATCACAGTGTGTGGACTCTGCCTAGATCCATTCCTGTCACAGTGTGTGGACTAGATCCATTCATATCACAGTGTGTGGACTAGATCCATTCATATCACAGTGTGTATGGACTAGATCCATTCATATCACAGTATGTGGACTAGATCCATTCATATCACAGTGTGTGGACTAGATCCATTCATATCACAGTGTGTGTGGACTAGATCCATTCATATCACAGTGTGTGTGGACTAGATCCATTCATATCACAGTGTGTGGACTAGATCCATTCATATTACAGTGTGTGGACTAGATCCATTCATATCACAGTGTGTGGACTAGATCCATTCATATCACAGTGTGTGGACTAGATCCATTCATATCACAGTGTGTGTGGACTAGATCCATTCATATCACAGTGTGTGTGGACTAGATCCATTCATATCACAGTGTGTGTGGACTAGATCCATTCATATCACAGTGTGTGGACTGTACCTAGATCCATTCATATCACAGTGTGTGGACTAGATCCATTCATATCATAGTGTGTGGACTAGATCCATTCATATCACAGTGTGTGTGGACCAGATTCATTCATATCACAGTGTGTGGACTAGATCCATTCATATCACAGTGTGTGGACTAGATCCATTCATATCATAGTGTGTGGACTAGATTCATTCATATCATAGTGTGTGGACTAGATCCATTCATATCACAGTGTGTGTGGACTAGATCCATTCATATCACAGTGTGTGTGGACTAGATCCATTCATATCACAGTGTGTGTGGACTAGATCCATTCATATCACAGTGTGTGTGGACTAGATCCATTCATATCACAGTGTGTGGACTAGATCCATTCATATCACAGTGTGTGTACCTAGATCCATTCATATCACAGTGTGTGTACCTAGATCCATTCATATCACAGTGTGTGTACCTAGATCCATTTATATCACAGTGTGTGTACCTAGATCCATTCATATCACAGTGTGTGGACTCTGCCTAGATCCATTCCTGTCACAGTGTGTGGACTAGATCCATTCATATCACAGTGTGTGGACTAGATCCATTCATATCACAGTGTGTATGGACTAGATCCATTCATATCACAGTATGTGGACTAGATCCATTCATATCACAGTGTGTGGACTAGATCCATTCATATCACAGTGTGTGTGGACTAGATCCATTCATATCACAGTGTGTGTGGACTAGATCCATTCATATCACAGTGTGTGGACTAGATCCATTCATATTACAGTGTGTGGACTAGATCCATTCATATCACAGTGTGTGGACTAGATCCATTCATATCACAGTGTGTGGACTAGATCCATTCATATCACAGTGTGTGTGGACTAGATCCATTCATATCACAGTGTGTGTGGACTAGATCCATTCATATCACAGTGTGTGTGGACTAGATCCATTCATATCACAGTGTGTGGACTAGATCCATTCATATCACAGTGTGTGGACTAGATCCATTCATATCACAGTGTGTGGACTAGATCCATTCATATTACAGTGTGTGGACTAGATCCATTCATATCACAGTGTGTGGACTAGATCCATTCATATCACAGTGTGTGGACTAGATCCATTCATATCACAGTGTGAGGACTAGATCCATTCATATCACAGTGTGTGGACTAGATCCATTCATATAATAGTGTGTGGACTAGATCCATTCATATCACAGTGTGGACTAGATCCATTCATATCACAGTGTGTGGACTAGATCCATTCATATCACAGTGTGTGTGAACTAGATCCATTCATATCACAGTGTGTAGACTAGATCCATTCATATCACAGTGTGTGGACTAGATCCATTCATGTCACAGTGTGTGGACTAGATCCATTCATATCACAGTGTGTGGACTAGATCCATTCATTTCACAGTATGTGGACTAGATCCATTCATATCACAGTGTGTGGACTAGATCCATTCATGTCACAGTGTGTGGACTAGATCCATTCATATCACAGTGTGTGTGGACTAGATCCATTCATATCAGTGTGTGTGGATTAGATCCATTCATATCACAGTGTGTGGACTAGATCCAGTCATATCACAGTGTGTGGACTAGATCCATTTATATCACAGTGTGTGGCCTAGATCCATTCATATCACAGTGTGTGTGGACTAGATCCATTCATATCACATTGTGTGGACTGGATCCATTCATATCACAGTGTGTGGACTAGATCCATTCATATCACAGTGTGTGTGGACTAGATCCATTCATATCACAGTGTGTGGACTAGATCCATTCATATCACAGTGTGTGGGCTCTGCCTAGATCCATTCATATCACAGTGTGTGGACTAGATCATTCATATCACAGTGTGTGGACTAGATACATTCATATCACAGTGTGTGGACTCTGCCTAGATACATTCATATCACAGTGTGTGGACTAGATCCATTCATATCATAGTGTGTGGACTAGATCCATTCATATCACAGTATGTGGACTAGATCCATTCATATCACAGTGTGTGGACTAGATCCATTCATATCACAGTGTGTGGACTAGATCCATTCATATCACACTATGTGGACTAGATCCATTCATATCACTGTGTGTGGACTAGATCCATTCATATCACAGTGTGTGGACTCTGCTTAGATTCATTCACATCACAGTGAGTGGATTTTTACTCACTATATCCATTCATATCACAGTGTGTGTGGACTATATCCATTCATATCACAGTGTGTGGACTAGATCCATTCATATCACACTATGTGGACTAGATCCATTCATATTACAGTGTGTGGACTAGATCCATTCATATCACAGTGTGTGGACTAGATCCATTCATATCATAGTGTGTGGACTAGATCCATTCATATCACAGTATGTGGACTAGATCCATTCATATCACAGTGTGTGGACTAGATCCATTCATATCACAGTGTGTGGACTAGATCCATTCATATCACACTATGTGGACTAGATCCATTCATATCACTGTGTGTGGACTAGATCCATTCATATCACAGTGTGTGGACTCTGCTTAGATTCATTCACATCACAGTGAGTGGATTTTTACTCACTATATCCATTCATATCACAGTGTGTGTGAACTATATCCATTCATATCACAGTGTGTGTGGACTCTGCCTAGATTCATTCATATCACAGTGTGTAGGCTAGATCCATTCATATCACGGTGTGTAGACTAGATCCATTCATATCACAGTGTGTGCACTAGATCCATTCATATCACAGTGTGTGTGGACTAGATCCATTCATATCACAGTGTGTGGACTAGATCCATTCATATCACAGTGTGTATGGACTAGATCCATTCATATCACAGTATGTGGACTAGATCCATTCATATCACAGTGTGTGGACTAGATCCATTCATATCACAGTGTGTGTGGACTAGATCCATTCATATCACAGTGTGTGTGGACTAGATCCATTCATATTACAGTGTGTGGACTAGATCCATTCATATCACAGTGTGTGGACTAGATCCATTCATATCACAGTGTGTGGACTAGATCCATTCATATCACAGTGTGTGTGGGACTAGATCCATTCATATCACAGTGTGTGTGGACTAGATCCATTCATATCACAGTGTGTGTGGACTAGATCCATTCATATCACAGTGTGTGGACTAGATCCATTCATATCACAGTGTGTGGACTGTACCTAGATCCATTCATATCACAGTGTGTGGACTAGATCCATTCATATCATAGTGTGTGGACTAGATCCATTCATATCACAGTGTGTGTGGACCAGATTCATTCATATCACAGTGTGTGGACTAGATCCATTCATATCACAGTGTGTGGACTAGATCCATTCATATCATAGTGTGTGGACTAGATTCATTCATATCATAGTGTGTGGACTAGATCCATTCATATCACAGTGTGTGTGGACTAGATCCATTCATATCACAGTGTGTGTGGACTAGATCCATTCATATCACAGTGTGTGTGGACTAGATCCATTCATATCACAGTGTGTGTGGACTAGATCTATTCATATCACAGTGTGTGGACTAGATCCATTCATATCACAGTGTGTGTACCTAGATCCATTCATATCACAGTGTGTGTACCTAGATCCATTTATATCACAGTGTGTGTACCTAGATCCATTCATATCACAGTGTGTGGACTCTGCCTAGATCCATTCCTGTCACAGTGTGTGGACTAGATCCATTCATATCACAGTGTGTGGACTAGATCCATTCATATCACAGTGTGTATGGACTAGATCCATTCATATCACAGTATGTGGACTAGATCCATTCATATCACAGTGTGTGGACTAGATCCATTCATATCACAGTGTGTGTGGACTAGATCCATTCATATCACAGTGTGTGTGGACTAGATCCATTCATATCACAGTGTGTGGACTAGATCCATTCATATTACAGTGTGTGGACTAGATCCATTCTATCACAGTGTGTGGACTAGATCCATTCATATCACAGTGTGTGGACTAGATCCATTCATATCACAGTGTGTGTGGACTAGATCCATTCATATCACAGTGTGTGTGGACTAGATCCATTCATATCACAGTGTGTGTGGACTAGATCCATTCATATCACAGTGTGTGGGACTAGATCCATTCATATCACAGTGTGTGGACTAGATCCATTCATATCACAGTGTGTGGGACTAGATCCATTCATATTACAGTGTGTGGACTAGATCCATTCATATCACAGTGTGTTGGACTAGATCCATTCATATCACAGTGTGAGGACTAGATCCATTCATATCACAGTGTGTGGACTAGATCCATTCATATCACAGTGTGTGGACTAGATCCATTCATATCACAGTGTGAGGACTAGATCCATTCATATCACAGTGTGTGGACTAGATCCATTCATATCATAGTGTGTGGACTAGATCCATTCATATCACAGTGTGGACTAGATCCATTCATATCACAGTGTGTGGACTAGATCCATTCATATCACAGTGTGTGTGGACTAGATCCATTCATATCACAGTGTGTAGACTAGATCCATTCATATCACAGTGTGTGGACTAGATCCATTCATGTCACAGTGTGTGGGACTAGATCCATTCATATCACAGTGTGTGGACTAGATCCATTCATTTCACAGTATGTGGACTAGATCCATTCATATCACAGTGTGTGGACTAGATCCATTGATGTCACAGTGTGTGGACTAGATCCATTCATATCACAGTGTGTGGACTAGATCCATTCATATCACAGTGTGTGGACTAGATCCAGTCATATCACAGTGTGTGGACTAGATCCATTTATATCACAGTGTGTGGCCTAGATCCATTCATATCACAGTGTGTGTGGACTAGATCCATTCATATCACATTGTGTGGACTGGATCCATTCATATCACAGTGTGTGGACTAGATCCATTCATATCACAGTGTGTGTGGACTAGATCCATTCATATCACAGTGTGTGGGACTAA
>JBBDGT010000366.1:25000-35818 GCA_037306005.1 Rhinophrynus dorsalis | reverse complement strand
CACTGGTCAGTCCTTCCACTACCCTGTATAGTGTCACTGGTCAGTCCTTCCACTACCCTGTATAGTGTCACTGGTCAGTCCTTCCACTACCCTGTATAGTGTCACTGACCAGTCCTTCCACTACCCTGTATAGTGTCACCGGTCAGTCCTTCCACTACCCTGTATAGTGTCACCGGCCAGTCCTTCCACTACCCTGTATAGTGTCACCGGTCAGTCCTTCCACTACCCTGTATAGTGTCACTGGTCAGTCCTTCCACTACCCTGTATAGTGTCACTGACCAGTCCTTCCACTACCCTGTATAGTGTCACCGGTCAGTCCTTCCGCTACCCTGTATAGTGTCACCGGTCAGTCCTTCCACTACCCTGTATAGTGTCACTGACCAGTCCTTCCACTACCCTGTATAGTGTCACTGACCAGTCCTTCCACTACCCTTGTATAGTGTCACTGGTCAGTCCTTCCACTACCCTGTATAGTGTCACTGGTCAGTCCTTCCACTACCCTGTATAGTGTCACTGACCAGTCCTTCCACTACCCTGTATAGTGTCACTGACCAGTCCTTCCACTACCCTGTATAGTGTCACTGACCAGTCCTTCCACTACCCTGTATAGTGTCACTGTCCAGTCCTTCCACTACCCTGTATAGTGTCACCGGTCAGTCCTTCCACTACCCTGTATAGTGTCACTGGTCAGTCCTTCCACTACCCTGTATAGTGTCACTGACCAGTCCTTCCACTACCCTGTATAGTGTCACTGACCAGCCTTCCACTACCCTGTATAGTGTCACTGACCAGTCCTTCCACTACCCTGTATAGTGTCACTGACCAGTCCTTCCACTACCCTGTATAGTGTCACTGACCAGTCCTTCCACTACCCTGTATAGTGTCACCGGTCAGTCCTTCCACTACCCTGTATAGTGTCACTGACCAGTCCTTCCACTACCCTGTATAGTGTCACCGGTCAGTCCTTCCACTACCCTGTATAGTGTCACCAGTCAGTCCTTCCACTACCCTGTATAGTGTCACCGGTCAGTCCTTCCACTACCCTGTATAGTGTCACTGGTCAGTCCTTCCACTACCCTGTATAGTGTCACTGACCAGTCCTTCCACTACCCTGTATAGTGTCACTGACCAGTCCTTCCACTACCCTGTATAGTGTCACTGACCAGTCCTTCCACTACCCTGTATAGTGTCACCGGTCAGTCCTTCCACTACCCTGTATAGTGTCACCGGTCAGTCCTTCCACTACCCTGTATAGTGTCACCGGTCAGTCCTTCCACTACCCTGTATAGTGTCACTAGACCAGTCCTTCCACTACCCTGTATAGTGTCACCGGTCAGTCCTTCCACTACCCTGTATAGTGTCACTGACCAGTCCTTCCACTACCCTGTATAGTGTCACTGACCAGTCCTTCCACTACCCTGTATAGTGTCACTGACCAGTCCTTCCACTACCCTGTATAGTGTCACCGGTCAGTCCTTCCACTACCCTGTATAGTGTCACTGACCAGTCCTTCCACTACCCTGTATAGTGTCACCGGTCAGTCCTTCCACTACCCTGTATAGTGTCACTGGTCAGTCCTTCCACTACCCTGTATAGTGTCACCGGTCAGTCCTTCCACTACCCTGTATAGTGTCACTGACCAGTCCTTCCACTACCCTGTATAGTGTCACTGACCAGTCCTTCCACTACCCTGTATAGTGTCACCGGTCAGTCCTTCCACTACCCTGTATAGTGTCACCGGTCAGTCCTTCCACTACCCTGTATAGTGTCACCGGTCAGTCCTTCCACTACCCTGTATAGTGTCACCGGTCAGTCCTTCCACTACCCTGTATAGTGTCACCGGTCAGTCCTTCCACTACCCTGTATAGTGTCACTGGTCAGTCCTTCCACTACCCTGTATAGTGTCACTGGTCAGTCCTTCCACTACCCTGTATAGTGTCACCGGTCAGTCCTTCCACTACCCTGTATAGTGTCACTGACCAGTCCTTCCACTACCCTGTATAGTGTCACTGACCAGTCCTTCCACTACCCTGTATAGTGTCACTGACCAGTCCTTCCACTACCCTGTATAGTGTCACCGGTCAGTCCTTCCACTACCCTGTATAGTGTCACTGACCAGTCCTTCCACTACCCTGTATAGTGTCACCGGTCAGTCCTTCCACTACCCTGTATAGTGTCACCGGTCAGTCCTTCCACTACCCTGTATAGTGTCACTGACCAGTCCTTCCACTACCCTGTATAGTGTCACCTGGTCAGTCCTTCCACTACCCTGTATAGTGTCACTGGTCAGTCCTTCCACTACCCTGTATAGTGTCACTGGTCAGTCCTTCCACTACCCTGTATAGTGTCACTGGTCAGTCCTTCCACTACCCTGTATAGTGTCACTGACCAGTCCTTCCACTACCCTGTATAGTGTCACCGGTCAGTCCTTCCACTACCCTGTATAGTGTCACCTGCCAGTCCTTCCACTACCCTGTATAGTGTCACCGGTCAGTCCTTCCACTACCCTGTATAGTGTCACTGGTCAGTCCTTCCACTACCCTGTATAGTGTCACTGACCAGTCCTTCCACTACCCTGTATAGTGTCACCGGTCAGTCCTTCCGCTACCCTGTATAGTGTCACCGGTCAGTCCTTCCACTACCCTGTATAGTGTCACTGACCAGTCCTTCCACTACCCTGTATAGTGTCACTGACCAGTCCTTCCACTACCTTGTATAGTGTCACTGGTCAGTCCTTCCACTACCCTGTATAGTGTCACTGGTCAGTCCTTCCACTACCCTGTATAGTGTCACTGACCAGTCCTTCCACTACCCTGTATAGTGTCACTGACCAGTCCTTCCACTACCCTGTATAGTGTCACTGACCAGTCCTTCCACTACCCTGTATAGTGTCACTGACCAGTCCTTCCACTACCCTGTATAGTGTCACCGGTCAGTCCTTCCACTACCCTGTATAGTGTCACTGGTCAGTCCTTCCACTACCCTGTATAGTGTCACTGACCAGTCCTTCCACTACCCTGTATAGTGTCACTGACCAGTCCTTCCACTACCCTGTATAGTGTCACTGACCAGTCCTTCCGCTACCCTGTATAGTGTCACTGACCAGTCCTTCCACTACCCTGTATAGTGTCACTGACCAGTCCTTCCACTACCCTGTATAGTGTCACCGGTCAGTCCTTCCACTACCCTGTATAGTGTCACTGACCAGTCCTTCCACTACCCTGTATAGTGTCACCGGTCAGTCCTTCCACTACCCTGTATAGTGTCACCAGTCAGTCCTTCCACTACCCTGTATAGTGTCACCGGTCAGTCCTTCCACTACCCTGTATAGTGTCACTGGTCAGTCCTTCCACTACCCTGTATAGTGTCACTGACCAGTCCTTCCACTACCCTGTATAGTGTCACTGACCAGTCCTTCCACTACCCTGTTTAGTGTCACTGACCAGTCCTTCCACTACCCTGTATAGTGTCACCGGCCAGTCCTTCCACTACCCTGTATAGTGTCACCGGTTAGTCCTTCCACTACCCTGTATAGTGTCACTGACCAGTCCTTCCACTACCCTGTATAGTGTCACTGACCAGTCCTTCCACTACCCTGTATAGTGTCACCGGTCAGTCCTTCCACTACCCTGTATAGTGTCACTGGTCAGTCCTTCCACTACCCTGTATAGTGTCACCGGTCAGTCCTTCCACTACCCTGTATAGTGTCACTGACCAGTCCTTCCACTACCCTGTATAGTGTCACTGGTCAGTCCTTCCACTACCCTGTATAGTGTCACTGGTCAGTCCTTCCACTACCCTGTATAGTGTCACTGACCAGTCCTTCCACTACCCTGTATAGTGTCACTGACCAGTACTTCCACTATCCTGTATAGTGTCACCGGTCAGTCCTTCCACTACCCTGTATAGTGTCACCGGTCAGTCCTTCCACTACCCTGTATAGTGTCACTGGTCAGTCCTTCCACTACCCTGTATAGTGTCACCGGTCAGTCCTTCCACTACCCTGTATAGTGTCACTGACCAGTCCTTCCACTACCCTGTATAGTGTCACTGGTCAGTCCTTCCACTACCCTGTATAGTGTCACCGGTCAGTCCTTCCACTACCCTGTATAGTGTCACTGACCAGTCCTTCCACTACCCTGTATAGTGTCACTGACCAGTCCTTCCACTACCCTGTATAGTGTCACTGACCAGTCCTTCCACTACCCTGTATAGTGTCACCGGTCAGTCCTTCCACTACCCTGTATAGTGTCACTGACCAGTCCTTCCACTACCCTGTATAGTGTCACCGGTCAGTCCTTCCACTACCCTGTATAGTGTCACCGGTCAGTCCTTCCACTACCCTGTATAGTGTCACTGACCAGTCCTTCCACTACCCTGTATAGTGTCACCGGTCAGTCCTTCCACTACCCTGTATAGTGTCACCGGTCAGTCCTTCCACTACCCTGTATAGTGTCACTGACCAGTCCTTCCACTACCCTGTATAGTGTCACTGACCAGTCCTTCCACTACCCTGTATAGTGTCACCGGTCAGTCCTTCCACTACCCTGTATAGTGTCACCGGTCAGTCCTTCCACTACCCTGTATAGTGTCACTGACCAGTCCTTCCACTACCCTGTATAGTGTCACTGACCAGTCCTTCCACTACCCTGTATAGTGTCACTGACCAGTCCTTCCACTACCCTGTATAGTGTCACCGGTCAGTCCTTCCACTACCCTGTATAGTGTCACCGGTCAGTCCTTCCACTACCCTGTATAGTGTCACCGGTCAGTCCTTCCACTACCCTGTATAGTGTCACCGGTCAGTCCTTCCACTACCCTGTATAGTGTCACCGGTCAGTCCTTCCACTACCCTGTATAGTGTCACCGGTCAGTCCTTCCACTACCCTGTATAGTGTCACCGGTCAGTCCTTCCACTACCCTGTATAGTGTCACCGGTCAGTCCTTCCACTACCCTGTATAGTGTCACCGGTCAGTCCTTCCACTACCCTGTATAGTGTCACTGACCAGTCCTTCCACTACCCTGTATAGTGTCACTGACCAGTCCTTCCACTACCCTGTATAGTGTCACCGGTCAGTCCTTCCACTACCCTGTATAGTGTCACCGGTCAGTCCTTCCACTACCCTGTATAGTGTCACTGACCAGTCCTTCCACTACCCTGTATAGTGTCACTGACCAGTCCTTCCACTACCCTGTATAGTGTCACTGACCAGTCCTTCCACTACCCTGTATAGTGTCACTGGTCAGTCCTTCCACTACCCTGTATAGTGTCACTGACCAGTCCTTCCACTACCCTGTATAGTGTCACCGGTCAGTCCTTCCACTACCCTGTATAGTGTCACTGGTCAGTCCTTCCACTACCCTGTATAGTGTCACTGGTCAGTCCTTCCACTACCCTGTATAGTGTCACTGGTCAGTCCTTCCACTACCCTGTATAGTGTCACCGGTCAGTCCTTCCACTACCCTGTATAGTGTCACTGGTCAGTCCTTCCACTACCCTGTATAGTGTCACCGGTCAGTCCTTCCACTACCCTGTATAGTGTCACTGACCAGTCCTTCCACTACCCTGTATAGTGTCACTGACCAGTCCTTCCACTACCCTGTATAGTGTCACCGGTCAGTCCTTCCACTACCCTGTATAGTGTCACTGACCAGTCCTTCCACTACCCTGTATAGTGTCACCGGTCAGTCCTTCCACTACCCTGTATAGTGTCACTGACCAGTCCTTCCACTACCCTGTATAGTGTCACCGGTCAGTCCTTCCACTACCCTGTATAGTGTCACTGACCAGTCCTTCCACTACCCTGTATAGTGTCACCGGTCAGTCCTTCCACTACCCTGTATAGTGTCACTGGTCAGTCCTTCCACTACCCTGTATAGTGTCACTGACCAGTCCTTCCACTACCCTGTATAGTGTCACCGGTCAGTCCTTCCACTACCCTGTATAGTGTCACCGGTCAGTCCTTCCACTACCCTGTATAGTGTCACCGGTCAGTCCTTCCACTACCCTGTATAGTGTCACCGGTCAGTCCTTCCACTACCCTGTATAGTGTCACTGACCAGTCCTTCCACTACCCTGTATAGTGTCACCGGTCAGTCCTTCCACTACCCTGTATAGTGTCACTGTCCAGTCCTTCCACTACCCTGTATAGTGTCACTGACCAGTCCTTCCACTACCCTGTATAGTGTCACTGACCAGTCCTTCCACTACCCTGTATAGTGTCACTGGTCAGTCCTTCCACTACCCTGTATAGTGTCACTGTCAGTCCTTCCACTACCCTGTATAGTGTCACTGGTCAGTCCTTCCACTACCCTGTATAGTGTCACCGGTCAGTCCTTCCGCTACCCTGTATAGTGTCACCGGTCAGTCCTTCCACTACCCTGTATAGTGTCACCGGTCAGTCCTTCCACTACCCTGTATAGTGTCACTGACCAGTCCTTCCACTACCCTGTATAGTGTCACCGGTCAGTCCTTCCACTACCCTGTATAGTGTCACTGACCAGTCCTTCCACTACCCTGTATAGTGTCACTGACCAGTCCTTCCACTACCCTGTATAGTGTCACTGACCAGTCCTTCCACTACCCTGTATAGTGTCACTGGTCAGTCCTTCCACTACCCTGTATAGTGTCACTGGTCAGTCCTTCCACTACCCTGTATAGTGTCACCGGTCCAGTCCTTCCACTACCCTGTATAGTGTCACCGGTCAGTCCTTCCACTACCCTGTATAGTGTCACCGGTCAGTCCTTCCACTACCCTGTATAGTGTCACTGACCAGTCCTTCCACTACCCTGTATAGTGTCACCGGTCAGTCCTTCCACTACCCTGTATAGTGTCACCGGTCAGTCCTTCCACTACCCTGTATAGTGTCACCGGTCAGTCCTTCCACTACCCTGTATAGTGTCACTGGTCAGTCCTTCCACTACCCTGTATAGTGTCACCGGTCAGTCCTTCCACTACCCTGTATAGTGTCACCGGTCAGTCCTTCCACTACCCTGTATAGTGTCACTGGTCAGTCCTTCCACTACCCTGTATAGTGTCACCGGTCAGTCCTTCCACTACCCTGTATAGTGTCACTGACCAGTCCTTCCACTACCCTGTATAGTGTCACTGACCAGTCCTTCCACTACCCTGTATAGTGTCACCGGTCAGTCCTTCCACTACCCTGTATAGTGTCACTGGTCAGTCCTTCCACTACCCTGTATAGTGTCACCGGTCAGTCCTTCCACTACCCTGTATAGTGTCACTGACCAGTCCTTCCACTACCCTGTATAGTGTCACTGACCAGTCCTTCCACTACCCTGTATAGTGTCACCGGTCAGTCCTTCCACTACCCTGTATAGTGTCACTGGTCAGTCCTTCCACTACCCTGTATAGTGTCACCGGTCAGTCCTTCCACTACCCTGTATAGTGTCACCTGTCAGTCCTTCCACTACCCTGTATAGTGTCACTGACCAGTCCTTCCACTACCCTGTATAGTGTCACCGGTCAGTCCTTCCACTACCCTGTATAGTGTCACTGGTCAGTCCTTCCACTACCCTGTATAGTGTCACCGGTCAGTCCTTCCACTACCCTGTATAGTGTCACCGGTCAGTCCTTCCACTACCCTGTATAGTGTCACTGACCAGTCCTTCCACTACCCTGTATAGTGTCACTGACCAGTCCTTCCACTACCCTGTATAGTGTCACCGGTCAGTCCTTCCGCTACCCTGTATAGTGTCACCGGTCAGTCCTTCCACTACCCTGTATAGTGTCACCGGTCAGTCCTTCCACTACCCTGTATAGTGTCACTGACCAGTCCTTCCGCTACCCTGTATAGTGTCACCGGTCAGTCCTTCCACTACCCTGTATAGTGTCACTGACCAGTCCTTCCACTACCCTGTATAGTGTCACTGGTCAGTCCTTCCACTACCCTGTATAGTGTCACTGACCAGTCCTTCCACTACCCTGTATAGTGTCACCGGTCAGTCCTTCCACTACCCTGTATAGTGTCACTGACCAGTCCTTCCACTACCCTGTATAGTGTCACTGGTCAGTCCTTCCACTACCCTGTATAGTGTCACTGGTCAGTCCTTCCACTACCCTGTATAGTGTCACTGGTCAGTCCTTCCACTACCCTGTATAGTGTCACTACCAGTCCTTCCACTACCCTGTATAGTGTCACTGACCAGTCCTTCCACTACCCTGTATAGTGTCACTGACCAGTCCTTCCACTACCCTGTATAGTGTCACTGGTCAGTCCTTCCACTACCCTGTATAGTGTCACTGGTCAGTCCTTCCACTACCCTGTATAGTGTCACTGGTCAGTCCTTCCACTACCCTGTATAGTGTCACCGGTCAGTCCTTCCACTACCCTGTATAGTGTCACTGACCAGTCCTTCCACTACCCTGTATAGTGTCACTGGTCAGTCTTCCACTACCCTGTGTAGTGTCACCGGTCAGTCCTTCCACTACCCTGTATAGTGTCACCGGTCAGTCCTTCCACTACCCTGTATAGTGTCACTGACCAGTCCTTCCACTACCCCTGTATAGTGTCACCGGTCAGTCCTTCCACTACCTGTATAGTGTCACCGGTCAGTCCTTCCACTACCCTGTATAGTGTCACTGGTCAGTCCTTCCACTACCCTGTATAGTGTCACCGGTCAGTCCTTCCACTACCCTGTATAGTGTCACCGGTCAGTCCTTCCACTACCCTGTATAGTGTCACTGACCAGTCCTTCCACTACCCTGTATAGTGTCACCGGTCAGTCCTTCCACTACCCTGTATAGTGTCACCGGTCAGTCCTTCCACTACCCTGTATAGTGTCACTGACCAGTCCTTCACTACCCTGTATAGTGTCACTGACCAGTCTTCCACTACCCTGTATAGTGTCACTGGTCAGTCCTTCCACTACCCTGTATAGTGTCACTGGTCAGTCCTTCCACTACCCTGTGTAGTGTCACCGGTCAGTCCTTCCACTACCCTGTATAGTGTCACTGACCAGTCCTTCCACTACCCTGTATAGTGTCACCGGTCAGTCCTTCCACTACCCTGTATAGTGTCACTGGTCAGTCCTTCCACTACCCTGTATAGTGTCACCGGTCAGTCCTTCCACTACCCTGTATAGTGTCACTGGTCAGTCCTTCCACTACCCTGTATAGTGTCACTGACCAGTCCTTCCACTACCCTGTATAGTGTCACTGGTCAGTCCTTCCACTACCCTGTATAGTGTCACTGACCAGTCCTTCCACTACCCTGTATAGTGTCACTGACCAGTCCTTCCACTACCCTGTATAGTGTCACCGGTCAGTCCTTCCACTACCCTGTATAGTGTCACCGGTCAGTCCTTCCACTACCCTGTATAGTGTCACTAACCAGTCCTTCCACTACCCTGTATAGTGTCACCGGTCAGTCCTTCCACTACCCTGTATAGTGTCACCGGTCAGTCCTTCCACTACCCTGTATAGTGTCACCGGTCAGTCCTTCCACTACCCTGTATAGTGTCACTGGTCAGTCCTTCCACTACCCTGTATAGTGTCACTGACCAGTCCTTCCACTACCCTGTATAGTGTCACTGACCAGTCCTTCCACTACCCTGTATAGTGTCACTGACCAGTCCTTCCACTACCCCGTATAGTGTCACCGGTCAGTCCTTCCACTACCCTGTATAGTGTCACTGACCAGTCCTTCCACTACCCTGTATAGTGTCACTGACCAGTCCTTCCACTACCCTGTATAGTGTCACTGGTCAGTCCTTCCACTACCCTGTATAGTGTCACTGACCAGTCCTTCCACTACCCTGTATAGTGTCACTGACCAGTCCTTCCACTACCCTGTATAGTGTCACTGACCAGTCCTTCCACTACCCTGTATAGTGTCACCGGTCAGTCCTTCCACTACCCTGTATAGTGTCACCGGTCAGTCCTTCCACTACCCTGTATAGTGTCACCGGCCAGTCCTTCCACTACCCTGTATAGTGTCACCGGTCAGTCCTTCCACTACCCTGTATAGTGTCACTGACCAGTCCTTCCACTACCCTGTATAGTGTCACTGGTCAGTCCTTCCACTACCCTGTATAGTGTCACTGACCAGTCCTTCCACTACCCTGTATAGTGTCACCGGTCAGTCCTTCCACTACCCTGTATAGTGTCACTGGTCAGTCCTTCCACTACCCTGTGTAGTGTCACCGGTCAGTCCTTCCACTACCCTGTATAGTGTCACCAGTAAGTCCTTCCACTACCCTGTATAGTGTCACTGGTCAGTCCTTCCACTACCCTGTATAGTGTCACTGGTCAGTCCTTCCACTACCCTGTATAGTGTCACCGGTCAGTCCTTCCACTACCCTGTATAGTGTCACTGGTCAGTCCTTCCACTACCCTGTATAGTGTCACTGACCAGTCCTTCCACTACCCTGTGTAGTGTCACCGGTCAGTCCTTCCACTACCCTGTATAGTGTCACCGGTCAGTCCTTCCACTACCCTGTATAGTGTCACTGACCAGTCCTTCCACTACCCTGTGTAGTTTCACCGGTCAGTCCTTCCACTACCCTGTATAGTGTCACTGACCAGTCCTTCCACTACCCTGTATAGTGTCACTGACCAGTCCTTCCACTACCCTGTATAGTGTCACCGGTCAGTCCTTCCACTACCCTGTATAGTGTCACTGACCAGTCCTTCCACTACCCTGTGTAGTGTCACTGGTCAGTCCTTCCACTACCCTGTATAGTGTCACTGACCAGTCCTTCCACTACCCTGTATAGTGTCACCGGTCAGTCCTTCCACTACCCTGTATAGTGTCACTGACCAGTCCTTCCACTACCCTGTATAGTGTCACCGGTC
>JBBDGT010000366.1:0-20000 GCA_037306005.1 Rhinophrynus dorsalis | reverse complement strand
ATTCTGCAGTGTTGAGTCTGCAGAAGCCTCTCTTTTCCCTGGATTCCATTTGTCTTCCCTACATTACCATTTGTGGTCAGTGCACCACACAAGGTGCAATGTGCAGGCAGATGTGGACTTCTGCCCAGTTGATCAATATCTTATCTGGGTTTCATCTAATTTCTTTTTTCTCAAATTTGTTCCAGAATTACAGGTTCGCTGCTTCATTGACTCATATACAAGTTCTGTGCTGCAGTGTTCTGCCGACATTAAAGACAATGAAGGCCTTATCAGGGCAAAGGCTTCGATAAAGTGAGTGTATAGCTACGTGTATATGTATCAGTGTATCTATGTACTCCGAGGGGACATTGAAGCTTGTTATGACTTACAGTATAATCGTGTACAATGAAATGTGATGCAAAGACCTTGGTTAGGTTAGTGAGGCTGACATGGTGAAACCAAGACTTGTAGGGAAGTTGGCAAGGAGACAGCAATTCTCTGATTGGTTAAGACAAGTTGGTTTAAAGATCATGGAGACACTGGCAGAAAAGGTCCAACAGGGCATAGTCAGGAGTGAATGGAGGGGATGTGAATGACAGACAATGAGGAGAGGGGTGCAAGCCACTGGCTCCTGGCAGGGGATGGAGGAGACAGAGCCATGTTCTAGCATAGGAGACTGGGAACATTATCATCTTGCACGGTGCAGGGAGTGTGTTCCTGTGACTGACCCTCTTCTTCATGTGTGAATCCGGGAGTATCAGACAATTCCTATTATTGTATCATGGACGGGCCTGTTCCTGAATGTGTGAAAGAGGTAAAGCTAGCCCAGCACTATCCTCTCTCCTTCTCTCACATCTCCCTCTCCCATCTTAACTCTCTTATCTTGCTCTCTCATCGTGCTCTCGCTCTCTTTTATCTCTCTCGCTCTCTCTCTTATCTGTCTCTCTCTCTCTCTCTCTCTCTCTCATCTCTTGCTCATATCCCATATGTCCTCCCAAACACTAACCCAGCACTACCCCTAGCAGTGAAGTATAACAACGCTATGCTAACCAGGGCCGGATTTGTCATAAGGTAGAGTAGGCATCTGCCTACAGGCGCAGCCCACAGAGGGGCGCCTGTCATTGGGACCTTTTTTTTTTTTTCACATCCTCGCTGTGCGCAGTGGCTGCCGCCTGCCACCCTGTGAGGTCTGTGCCTTCTTTGGCACAGACCTATAGCTGCTGAGCTCCCTCATTGGCTGTTTAGTAACGCAGAGCGCTGGGACATGACATCATCTCCCACCGTTCTCCATTCCTAAAGAGGATGTAAATCCAGCCCTGGTAATTTATCTCTATATAGTGTGGGTATTAGGGTAATGTATCTCTATATAGTGTGTGTGTGTAATAGGGTAATGTATCTCTATATAGTGTGGGTATTAGGGTAATGTATCTCTATATAGTGTGTGTGTGTATTAGGGTAATGTATCTCTATATAGTGTGTGTGTAATAGGGGTAATGTATCTCTATATAGTGTGTGTGTAATAGGGGTAATGTATCTCTATATAGTGTGTGTGTATTAGGGTAATGTATCTCTATATAGCATGTGTGTATTAGGGTAATGTATCTCTATATAGTGTGTGTGTGTATTAGGGGTAATGTATCTCTATATAGTGTGTGTGTGTATTAGGGGTAATGTATCTCTATATAGTGTGTGTATTAGGGTAATGTATCTCTATATAGTGTGTGTATTAGGGTAATGTATCTCTATATAGTGTGTGTGTGTAATAGGGGTAATGTATCTCTATATAGTGTGTGTGTGTAATAGGGGTAATGTATCTCTATATAGTGTGTGCGTAATAGGGGTAATTTATCTCTATATAGTGTGTGTGTGTATTAGGGTAATGTATCTCTATATAGTGTGTGTGTAATAGGGGTAATGTATCTCTATATAGTGTGTGTGTAATAGGGGTAATGTATCTCTATATAGTGTGTGTGTATTAGGGTAATGTATCTCTATATAGCATGTGTGTATTAGGGTAATGTATCTCTATATAGTGTGTGTGTGTATTAGGGGTAATGTATCTCTATATAGTGTGTGTGTGTATTAGGGGTAATGTATCTCTATATAGTGTGTGTATTAGGGTAATGTATCTCTATATAGTGTGTGTATTAGGGTAATGTATCTCTATATAGTGTGTGTATTAGGGTAATGTATCTCTATATAGTGTGTGTGTGTAATAGGGGTAATGTATCTCTATATAGTGTGTGTGTGTAATAGGGGTAATGTATCTCTATATAGTGTGTGCGTAATAGGGGTAATTTATCTCTATATAGTGTGTGTGTGTATTAGGGTAATGTATCTCTATATAGTGTGTGTGTCTAATAGGGGTAATGTATCTCTATATAGTGTGTGTGTGTAATAGGGGTAATGTATCTCTATATAGCGTGTGTGTGTATTAGGGTAATGTATCTCTATATAGTGTGTGTGTGTAATAGGGGTAATGTATCTCTATATAGTGTGTGTGTATTAGAGTAATGTATCTCTATATAGCATGTGTGTAATAGGGGTAATGTATCTCTATATAGCGTGTGTGTGTATTAGGGTAATGTATCTCTATATAGTGTGTGTGTGTGTATTAGGGTAATGTATCTCTATATAGTGTGTGTGTATTAGGGTAATGTATCTCTATATAGCATGTATGTAATAGGGTAATGTATCTCTATATAGTGTGTGTATTAGGGTAATGTATCTCTATATAGCATGTGTGTATTAGGGGTAATGTATCTCTATATAGTGTGTGTGTGTAATAGGGTAATGTATCTCTATATAGTGTGTGTGTATTAGGGTAATGTATCTCTATATAGCATGTATGTAATAGGGTAATGTATCTCTATATAGCGTGTGTGTGTATTAGGGTAATGTATCTCTATATAGTGTGTGTGTGTATTAGGGTAATGTATCTCTATATAGTGTGGGTGTGTATTAGGGTAATGTATCTCTATATAGCATGTATGTAATAGGGGTAATGTATCTCTATATAGCGTGTGTGTGTATTAGGGTAATGTATCTCTATATAGTGTGTGTGTGTAATAGGGGTAATGTATCTCTATATAGTGTGTGTGTGTAATAGGGGTAATGTATCTCTATATAGCGTGTGTGTGTATTAGGGTAATGTATCTCTATATAGTGTGTGTGTGTAATAGGGGTAATGTATCTCTATATAGTGTGTGTGTGTATTAGGGTAATGTATCTCTATATAGTGTGTGTGTATTAGAGTAATGTATCTCTATATAGCATGTGTGTAATAGGGGTAATGTATCTCTATATAGTGTGTGTGTGTGTAATAGGGGTAATGTATCTCTATACAGTGTGTGTGTATTAGGGTAATGTATCTCTATATAGTGTGTGTGTGTATTAGGGTAATGTATCTCTATATAGTGTGTGTGTGTAATAGGGGTAATGTATCTCTATATAGTGTGTGTGTGTGTGTAATAGGGGTAATGTATCTCTATATAGTGTGTGTGTGTAATAGGGGTAATGTATCTCTATATAGTGTGTGTGTGTATTAGGGTAATGTATCTCTATATAGTGTGTGTGTGTAATAGGGGTAATGTATCTCTATATAGTGTGGGTGTGTGTTAGGGGTAATGTATCTCTATATAGCATGTGTGTAATAGGGGTAATGTATCTCTATATAGTGTGTGTGTATTAGGGTAATGTATCTCTATATAGCATGTATGTAATAGGGGTAATGTATCTCTATATAGCGTGTGTGTGTATTAGGGTAATGTATCTCTATATAGTGTGTGTGTGTAATAGGGGTAATGTATCTCTATATAGTGTGTGTGTGTAATAGGGGTAATGTATCTCTATATAGCGTGTGTGTGTATTAGGGTAATGTATCTCTATATAGTGTGTGTGTGTGTAATAGGGGTAATGTATCTCTATATAGTGTGTGTGTGTGTGTAATAGGGGTAATGTATCTCTATACAGTGTGTGTGTATTAGGGTAATGTATCTCTATATAGCATGTGTGTAATAGGGGTAATGTATCTCTATATAGCGTGTGTGTGTAATAGGGGTAATGTATCTCTATATAGTGTGTGTGTGTAATAGGGGTAATGTATCTCTATATAGTGTGGGTGTGTGTTAGGGGTAATGTATCTCTATATAGCATGTGTGTAATAGGGGTAATGTATCTCTATATAGTGTGTGTGTATTAGGGTAATGTATCTCTATATAGCATGTGTGTAATAGGGTAATATATCTCTATATAGTGTGTGTGTGTGTAATGGGGGTAATGTATCTCTATATAGTGTGTGTATTAGGGTAATGTATATCTATATAGTGTGTGTATTAGGGTAATGTATCGCTATATAGTGTGTGTATTGGGGTAATGTATCGCTATATAGCTTCTTGTGTGTATTAGGGTAATATATTGCTATATAGCATTTGTGCATTTGTGTATTGGGGTAATATATCGCTATATAGCGCGTGTGTGTATTAGGGTAATGTATCTCTATATAGTGTGTGTATTAGGGTAATATATCACTATATAGCGCGTGTGTGTATTAGGGTAATGTATCTCTGTATAGTGTGTGTATTAGGGTAATATATCTCTATATAGTGTGTGTATTGGGGTAATATATCACTATATAGCGCGTGTGTGTATTAGGGTAATGTATCTCTGTATAGTGCATGTGCATTAGGGAGAATTGGGGTAAATGTAAACTCCTAACTTGGGGGGAATATACTGAATGTGACGGTGTGAGGAGGAAGCCATTTTCTGACGAGATTTGACAGAGGTGACTGATTTGCCTGATACCACGGATTTCACCAGTGATTCTCTTCCCCTGTGACAGTTCCACAGACACGCCAGAGTGGTATACGGGAGCAATTACAGAAAGGAGGCACATATTCAACCTGTCCATCAACATGCTCTGCCCCTTTGAGGAGCCGGGGAACTCTATTAAGGTGGAAGTGGAGGTGATGACGAGACACACGTTCATGTCTGTAAGGACTACGTATTACATCAGGGACATTGGTGAGTCACCTTAACTTTATGTCACAATATCACACTTGGTATAATCAACCCCTATATAACACAATGGTTCTACCCAACACTTCTACCTGGGGTAGAACTGTCCTACCGCTTCTACCTGGGGTGGAACTGTCCTACTGCTTCTACCTGGGGTGGAACTGTCTTACCACTTCTACCTGGGGTGGAACAGTCCTACCGCTTCTACCTGGGGTGGAACTGTCCTACCGCTTCTACCTGGGGTGGAACTGTCCTACCGCTTCTACCTGGGGTAGAACTGTCCTACCGCTTCTACCTGGGGTGGAACTGTCCTACCGCTTCTACCTGGGATGGAACTGTCCTACCGCTTCTACCTGGGGTAGAACTGTCCTACCGCTTCTACCTGGGATGGAACTGTCCTACCGCTTCTACCTGGGGTAGAACTGTCCTACCGCTTCTACCTGGGGTAGAACTGTCCTACCGCTTCTACCTGGGGTAGAACTGTCCTACCGCTTCTACCTGGGGTGGAACTGTCCTACCGCTTCTACCTGGGGTAGAACTGTCCTACCGCTTCTACCTGGGATGGAACTGTCCTACCGCTTCTACCTGGGGTGGAACTGTCCTACCGCTTCTACATGGGGTGGAACTGTCCTACCGCTTCTACCTGGGATGGAACTGTCCTACCGCTTCGACCTGGGGTGGAACTGTCCTACCGCTTCTACCTGGGATGGAACTGTCCTACCGCTTCTACCTGGGATGGAACTGTCCTACCGCTTCTACCTGGGGTGGAACTGTCCTACCGCTTCTACCTGGGATGGAACTGTCCTACCGCTTCTACCTGGGGTAGAACTGTCCTACCGCTTCTACCTGGGGTGGAACTGTCCTACCGCTTCTACCTGGGGTGGAACTGTCCTACCTCTTCTACCTGGGGTGGAACTGTCCTACCACTTCTACCTGGGATGGAACTGTCCTACCGCTTCTACCTGGGGTGGAACTGTCCTACCGCTTCTACCTGGGATGGAACTGTCCTACCGCTTCTACCTGGGGTGGAACTGTCCTACCGCTTCTACCTGGGGTGGAACTGTCCTACCACTTCTACCTGGGGTGGAACTGTCCTACCGCTTCTACCTGGGGTAGAACTGTCCTACCGCTTCTACCTGGGGTGGAACTGTCCTACCGCTTCTACCTGGGGTGGAACTGTCCTACCGCTTCTACCTGGGGTGGAACTGTCCTACCGCTTCTACCTGGGGTGGAACTGTCCTACCGCTTCTACCTGGGGTAGAACTGTCCTACCGCTTCTCCCTGGGGTGGAACGGTCGTACTGCTTCTACCTGGGGTGGAACGGTCGTACCGCTTCTCCCTGGGGTGGAACGGTCATACCGCTTCTCCCTGGGGTGGAACGGTCGTACCGCTTCTCCCTGGGGTGGAACTGTCCTACCGCTTCTCCCTGGGGTGGAACTGTCCTACCGCTTCTCCCTGGGGTGGAACTGTCCTACCGCTTCTCCCTGGGGTCGAACTGTCCTACCGCTTCTCCCTGGGGTGGAACTGTCCTACCGCTTCTACCTGGGGTGGAACTGTCTTACCACTTCTACCTGGGGTGGAACAGTCCTACCGCTTCTACCTGGGGTGGAACTGTCCTACCGCTTCTACCTGGGGTGGAACTGTCCTACCGCTTCTACCTGGGGTAGAACTGTCCTACCGCTTCTACCTGGGGTGGAACTGTCCTACCGCTTCTACCTGGGATGGAACTGTCCTACCGCTTCTACCTGGGGTGGAACTGTCCTACCGCTTCTACCTGGGGTAGAACTGTCCTACCGCTTCTCCCTGGGGTGGAACGGTCGTACTGCTTCTACCTGGGGTGGAACGGTCGTACCGCTTCTCCCTGGGGTGGAACTGTCCTACCGCTTCTACCTGGGGTGGAACGGTCGTACCGCTTCTCCCTGGGGTGGAACGGTCATACCGCTTCTCCCTGGGGTAGAACTGTCCTACCGCTTCTACCTGGGGTGGAACTGTCCTACCGCTTCTACCTGGGGTGGAACTGTCCTACCTCTTCTACCTGGGGTGGAACTGTCCTACCACTTCTACCTGGGATGGAACTGTCCTACCGCTTCTACCTGGGGTGGAACTGTCCTACCGCTTCTACCTGGGATGGAACTGTCCTACCGCTTCTACCTGGGGTGGAACTGTCCTACCGCTTCTACCTGGGGTGGAACTGTCCTACCACTTCTACCTGGGGTGGAACTGTCCTACCGCTTCTACCTGGGGTAGAACTGTCCTACCGCTTCTACCTGGGGTGGAACTGTCCTACCGCTTCTACCTGGGGTGGAACTGTCCTACCGCTTCTACCTGGGGTGGAACTGTCCTACCGCTTCTACCTGGGGTGGAACTGTCCTACCGCTTCTACCTGGGGTAGAACTGTCCTACCGCTTCTCCCTGGGGTGGAACGGTCGTACTGCTTCTACCTGGGGTGGAACGGTCGTACCGCTTCTCCCTGGGGTGGAACGGTCATACCGCTTCTCCCTGGGGTGGAACGGTCGTACCGCTTCTCCCTGGGGTGGAACTGTCCTACCGCTTCTCCCTGGGGTGGAACTGTCCTACCGCTTCTCCCTGGGGTGGAACTGTCCTACCGCTTCTCCCTGGGGTCGAACTGTCCTACCGCTTCTCCCTGGGGTGGAACTGTCCTACCGCTTCTACCTGGGGTGGAACTGTCTTACCACTTCTACCTGGGGTGGAACAGTCCTACCGCTTCTACCTGGGGTGGAACTGTCCTACCGCTTCTACCTGGGGTGGAACTGTCCTACCGCTTCTACCTGGGGTAGAACTGTCCTACCGCTTCTACCTGGGGTGGAACTGTCCTACCGCTTCTACCTGGGATGGAACTGTCCTACCGCTTCTACCTGGGGTAGAACTGTCCTACCGCTTCTACCTGGGATGGAACTGTCCTACCGCTTCTACCTGGGGTAGAACTGTCCTACCGCTTCTACCTGGGGTAGAACTGTCCTACCGCTTCTACCTGGGGTAGAACTGTCCTACCGCTTCTACCTGGGGTGGAACTGTCCTACCGCTTCTACCTGGGGTAGAACTGTCCTACCGCTTCTACCTGGGATGGAACTGTCCTACCGCTTCTACCTGGGGTGGAACTGTCCTACCGCTTCTACCTGGGGTGGAACTGTCCTACCGCTTCTACCTGGGATGGAACTGTCCTACCGCTTCTACCTGGGGTGGAACTGTCCTACCGCTTCTACCTGGGATGGAACTGTCCTACCGCTTCTACCTGGGATGGAACTGTCCTACCGCTTCTACCTGGGGTGGAACTGTCCTACCGCTTCTACCTGGGATGGAACTGTCCTACCGCTTCTACCTGGGGTAGAACTGTCCTACCGCTTCTACCTGGGGTGGAACTGTCCTACCGCTTCTACCTGGGGTGGAACTGTCCTACCTCTTCTACCTGGGGTGGAACTGTCCTACCACTTCTACCTGGGATGGAACTGTCCTACCGCTTCTACCTGGGGTGGAACTGTCCTACCGCTTCTACCTGGGATGGAACTGTCCTACCGCTTCTACCTGGGGTGGAACTGTCCTACCGCTTCTACCTGGGGTGGAACTGTCCTACCACTTCTACCTGGGGTGGAACTGTCCTACCGCTTCTACCTGGGGTAGAACTGTCCTACCGCTTCTACCTGGGGTGGAACTGTCCTACCGCTTCTACCTGGGGTGGAACTGTCCTACCGCTTCTACCTGGGGTGGAACTGTCCTACCGCTTCTACCTGGGGTGGAACTGTCCTACCGCTTCTACCTGGGGTAGAACTGTCCTACCGCTTCTCCCTGGGGTGGAACGGTCGTACTGCTTCTACCTGGGGTGGAACGGTCGTACCGCTTCTCCCTGGGGTGGAACGGTCATACCGCTTCTCCCTGGGGTGGAACGGTCGTACCGCTTCTCCCTGGGGTGGAACTGTCCTACCGCTTCTCCCTGGGGTGGAACTGTCCTACCGCTTCTCCCTGGGGTGGAACTGTCCTACCGCTTCTCCCTGGGGTCGAACTGTCCTACCGCTTCTCCCTGGGGTGGAACTGTCCTACCGCTTCTACCTGGGGTGGAACTGTCCTACCGCTTCTACCTGGGGTGGAACTGTCATACCGCTTCTACCTGGGATGGAACTGTCCTACCGCTTCTACCTGGGATGGAACTGTCCTACCGCTTCTACCTGGGGTGGAACGGTCGTACTGCTTCTACCTGGGCTGGAACGGTCGTACCGCTTCTCCCTGGGGTGGAACGGTCATACCGCTTCTCCCTGGGGTGGAACGGTCGTACCGCTTCTCCCTGGGGTGGAACTGTCCTACCGCTTCTCCCTGGGGTGGAACTGTCCTACCGCTTCTCCCTGGGGTGGAACTGTCCTACCGCTTCTCCCTGGGGTCGAACTGTCCTACCGCTTCTCCCTGGGGTGGAACTGTCCTACCGCTTCTACCTGGGGTGGAACTGTCCTACCGCTTCTACCTGGGGTGGAACTGTCGTACCGCTTCTACCTGGGGTGAAACTGTTGTACCGCTTCTCCCTGGGGTGGAACGGTCGTACCGCTTCTCCCTGGGGTGGAACTGTCCTACCGCTTCTCCCTGGGGTGGAACTGTCCTACCGCTTCTCCCTGGGGTGGAACTGTCCTACCGCTTCTACCTGGGGTGGAACTGTCCTACCGCTTCTCCCTGGGGTGGAACTGTCCTACCGCTTCTACCTGGGGTGGAACTGTCCTACCGCTTCTACCTGGGATGGAACTGTCCTACCGCTTCTACCTGGGATGGAACTGTCCTACCGCTTCTACCTGGGGTGGAACGGTCGTACTGCTTCTACCTGGGGTGGAACGGTCGTACCGCTTCTCCCTGGGGTGGAACGGTCATACCGCTTCTCCCTGGGGTGGAACGGTCGTACCGCTTCTCCCTGGGGTGGAACTGTCCTACCGCTTCTCCCTGGGGTCGAACTGTCCTACCGCTTCTCCCTGGGGTGGAACTGTCCTACCGCTTCTCCCTGGGGTCGAACTGTCCTACCGCTTCTCCCTGGGGTGGAACTGTCCTACCGCTTCTACCTGGGGTGGAACTGTCCTACCGCTTCTACCTGGGGTGAAACTGTTGTACCGCTTCTACCTGGGGTGAAACTGTTGTACCGCTTCTACCTGGGGTGGAACGGTCGTACCGCTTCTACCTGGGGTGGAACTGTCCTACCGCTTCTACCTGGGGTGGAACTGTCGTACCGCTTCTACCTGGGGTGAAACTGTTGTACCGCTTCTACCTGGGGTGAAACTGTTGTACCGCTTCTACCTGGGGTGGAACGGTCGTACCGCTTCTACCTGGGGTGGAACTGTCCTACCGCTTCTCCCTGGGGTGGAACGGTCATACCGCTTCTACCTGGGGTGGAACGGTCGTACCGCTTCTACCTGGGGTGGAACGGTCGTACCGCTTCTACCTGGGGTGGAACGGTCATACCGCTTCTACCTGGGGTGGAACGGTCGTACCGCTTCTACCTGGGGTGGAACTGTACTGCCTCTTCCTCCTCTTCTACCCAGTCTCTGCCCCAAATTCCGATGTTTCCTCCGGGTCTGACTCCTGCTCTTCTCATCCTGTAGTGGTGCCCCGGCCTCCGGAGAAGGTGACTGTGCACAGATACCCCGATCAGCTCCTGCTCTCCTGGTCCTACCCCTCGTCCTGGTCGCACCCTCTGACCTACTTCCCTCTGCTTTTCCAGATCCACATGACCTATCGCAATGACAGAGAAGTGAGTGGTGGTGGGGGGGGGGGGAAGCTGTTCATTAACACTTTACTCTTTTAGGGCCACATGAATCAGGACAGAAGTGGAGCAATTCTGGGTCAAACCAACTGCATCATAAGGGGAAACATTTACTTTCATTTATATGGAAAGTTTAACACCCTAATTACTAGAGGTGCAAGTCACTGCGAAGCATTGTGTTTACTCCTGCACAGCTCCGCCCCTTTACTCCTTCTTACTGACTGTGCACAGCTCCTCCCCTTTACTCCTTCTTACTGACTGTGCACAGCTCCTCCCCTTTACTCCTTCTTACTGACTGTGCACACAGCTCCTCCCCTTTACTCCTTCTTACTGACTGTGCACACAGCTCCTCCCCTTTACTCCTTCTTACTGACTGTGCACAGCTCCTCCCCTTTACTCCTTCTTACTGACTGTGTGCACAGCTCCTCCCCTTTACTCCTTCTTACTGACTGTGTGCACAGCTCCTCCCCTTTACTCTTTCTTACTGACTGTGCGCACAGCTCCTCCCCTTTACTCCTTCTTACTGACTGTGCACACAGCTCCTCCCCTTTACTCCTTCTTACTGACTGTGCACAGCTCCTCCCCTTTACTCCTTCTTACTGACTGTGTACACAGCTCCTCCCCTTTACTCCTTCTTACTGACTGTGCACAGCTCCTCCCCTTTACTCCTTCTTACTGACTGTGCACAGCTCCTCCCCTTTACTCCTTCTTACTGACTGTGTACACAGCTCCGCCCCTTTACTCCTTCTTACTGACTGTGCACACAGCTCCTCCCCTTTACTCCTTCTTACTGACTGTGCACACAGCTCCTCCCCTTTACTCCTTCTTACTGACTGTGTACACAGCTCCTCCCCTTTACTCCTTCTTACTGACTGTGTGCACAGCTCCGCCCCTTTACTCCTTCTTACTGACTGTGCGCACAGCTCCTCCCCTTTACTCCTTCTTACTGACTGTGCACACAGCTCCTCCCCTTTACTCCTTCTTACTGACTGTGCACAGCTCCGCCCCTTTACTCCTTCTTACTGACTGTGCACAGCTCCTCCCCTTTACTCCTTCTTACTGACTGTACACACAGCTCCTCCCCTTTACTCCTTCTTACTGACTGTGTGCACAGCTCCTCCCCTTTACTCCTTCTTACTGACTGTGCGCACAGCTCCTCCCCTTTACTCCTTCTTACTGACTGTGCGCACAGCTCCTCCCCTTTACTCCTTCTTACTGACTGTGCGCACAGCTCCTCCCCTTTACTCCTTCTTACTGACTGTGCACAGCTCCTCCCCTTTACTCCTTCTTACTGACTGTGTACACAGCTCCTCCCCTTTACTCCTTCTTACTGACTGTGCACACAGCTCCTCCCCTTTACTCCTTCTTACTGACTGTGCACAGCTCCTCCCCTTTACTCCTTCTTACTGACTGTGTACACAGCTCCTCCCCTTTACTCCTTCTTACTGACTGTGCACAGCTCCTCCCCTTTACTCCTTCTTACTGACTGTGCACAGCTCCTCCCCTTTACTCCTTCTTACTGACTGTGTACACAGCTCCTCCCCTTTACTCCTTCTTACTGACTGTGTACAGCTCCTCCCCTTTACTCCTTCTTACTGACTGTGTACAGCTCCTCCCCTTTACTCCTTCTTACTGACTGTGTACAGCTCCTCCCCTTTACTCCTTCTTACTGACTGTGCGCACGGCTCCTCCCCTTTACTCCTTCTTACTGACTGTGTGCACAGCTCCTCCCCTTTACTCCTTCTTACTGACTGTGCGCACAGCTCCTCCCCTTTACTCCTTCTTACTGACTGTGTGCACACGGCTCCTCCCCTTTACTCCTTCTTACTGACTGTGTACAGCTCCTCCCCTTTACTCCTTCTTACTGACTGTGCACAGCTCCTCCCCTTTACTCCTTCTTACTGACTGTGTGCACAGCTCCGCCCCTTTACTCCTTCTTACTGACTGTGTGCACAGCTCCGCCCCTTTACTCCTTCTTACTGACTGTGTACACAGCTCCTCCCCTTTACTCCTTCTTACTGACTGTGTACAGCTCCTCCCCTTTACTCCTTCTTACTGACTGTGTACAGCTCCTCCCCTTTACTCCTTCTTACTGACTGTGCGCACGGCTCCTCCCCTTTACTCCTTCTTACTGACTGTGTGCACAGCTCCTCCCCTTTACTCCTTCTTACTGACTGTGCGCACAGCTCCTCCCCTTTACTCCTTCTTACTGACTGTGTGCACACGGCTCCTCCCCTTTACTCCTTCTTACTGACTGTGCACAGCTCCTCCCCTTTACTCCTTCTTACTGACTGTGCGCACAGCTCCTCCCCTTTACTCCTTCTTACTGACTGTGTACAGCTCCTCCCCTTTACTCCTTCTTACTGACTGTGCACAGCTCCTCCCCTTTACTCCTTCTTACTGACTGTGTGCACGGCTCCTCCCCTTTACTCCTTCTTACTTACTGTGTACAGCTCCTCCCCTTTACTCCTTCTTACTGACTGTGTACACAGCTCCTCCCCTTTACTCCTTCTTACTGACTGTGCGCACAGCTCCTCCCCTTTACTCCTTCTTACTGACTGTGCGCACAGCTCCTCCCCTTTACTCCTTCTTACTGACTGTGTACACAGCTCCTCCCCTTTACTCCTTCTTACTGACTGTGTACAGCTCCTCCCCTTTACTCCTTCTTACTGACTGTGCACAGCTCCTCCCCTTTACTCCTTCTTACTGACTGTGTGCACAGCTCCTCCCCTTTACTCCTTCTTACTGACTGTGCACAGCTCCGCCCCTTTACTCCTTCTTACTGACTGTGCACAGCTCCGCCCCTTTACTCCTTCTTACTGACTGTGCACAGCTCCTCCCCTTTACTCCTTCTTACTGACTGTGTACACAGCTCCTCCCCTTTACTCCATCTTACTGACTGTGTACACAGCTCCTCCCCTTTACTCCTTCTTACTGACTGTGCACACAGCTCCTCCCCTTTACTCCTTCTTACTGACTGTGTACACAGCTCCTCCCCTTTATTCCATCTTACTGACTGTGTACACAGCTCCTCCCCTTTACTCCTTCTTACTGACTGTGCACACAGCTCCTCCCCTTTACTCCTTCTTACTGACTGTGCGCACAGCTCCTCCCCTTTACTCCTTCTTACTGACTGTGTACACAGCTCCGCCCCTTTACTCCTTCTTACTGACTGTGCGCACAGCTCCTCCCCTTTACTCCTTCTTACTGACTGTGCACAGCTCCTCCCCTTTACTCCTTCTTACCGACTGTGCACAGCTCCTCCCCTTTACTCCTTCTTACTGACTGTGCGCACAGCTCCTCCCCTTTACTCCTTCTTACTGACTGTGCACAGCTCCTCCCCTTTACTCCTTCTTACTGACTGTGCGCACAGCTCCTCCCCTTTACTCCTTCTTACTGACTGTGCACAGCTCCTCCCCTTTACTCCTTCTTACTGACTGTGCGCACAGCTCCTCCCCTTTACTCCTTCTTACTGACTGTGTACACAGCTCCGCCCCTTTACTCCTTCTTACTGACTGTGCGCACAGCTCCTCCCCTTTACTCCTTCTTACTGACTGTGCACAGCTCCTCCCCTTTACTCCTTCTTACCGACTGTGCACAGCTCCTCCCCTTTACTCCTTCTTACTGACTGTGCGCACAGCTCCTCCCCTTTACTCCTTCTTACTGACTGTGCACAGCTCCTCCCCTTTACTCCTTCTTACCGACTGTGCACAGCTCCTCCCCTTTACTCCTTCTTACTGACTGTGCGCACAGCTCCTCCCCTTTACTCCTTCTTACTGACTGTGTGCACAGCTCCTCCCCTTTACTCCTTCTTACTGACTGTGCACAGCTCCGCCCCTTTACTCCTTCTTACTGACTGTGCACAGCTCCGCCCCTTTACTCCTTCTTACTGACTGTGCACAGCTCCTCCCCTTTACTCCTTCTTACTGACTGTGTACACAGCTCCTCCCCTTTACTCCATCTTACTGACTGTGTACACAGCTCCTCCCCTTTACTCCTTCTTACTGACTGTGCACACAGCTCCTCCCCTTTACTCCTTCTTACTGACTGTGTACACAGCTCCTCCCCTTTATTCCATCTTACTGACTGTGTACACAGCTCCTCCCCTTTACTCCTTCTTACTGACTGTGCACACAGCTCCTCCCCTTTACTCCTTCTTACTGACTGTGCGCACAGCTCCTCCCCTTTACTCCTTCTTACTGACTGTGTACACAGCTCCGCCCCTTTACTCCTTCTTACTGACTGTGCGCACAGCTCCTCCCCTTTACTCCTTCTTACTGACTGCACAGCTCCTCCCCTTTACTCCTTCTTACCGACTGTGCACAGCTCCTCCCCTTTACTCCTTCTTACTGACTGTGCACAGCTCCTCCCCTTTACTCCTTCTTACTGACTGTGCACAGCTCCTCCCCTTTACTCCTTCTTACTGACTGTGCGCACAGCTCCTCCCCTTTACTCCTTCTTACTGACTGTGCACAGCTCCTCCCCTTTACTCCTTCTTACTGACTGTGTACAGCTCCTCCCCTTTACTCCTTCTTACTGACTGTGCACAGCTCCTCCCCTTTACTCCTTCTTACTGACTGTGTACACAGCTCCTCCCCTTTACTCCTTCTTACTGACTGTGCACAGCTCCTCCCCTTTACTCCTTCTTACTGACTGTGTACACAGCTCCTCCCCTTTACTCCTTCTTACTGACTGCTGACAGAAGACAGGAGATGTTAGTACTGCTTTGGAAGCAGCATAGACAGGGGATACTAACAGGAGCAGCAAACAGAGCGACTGGGAACATTTCTAGGTACAGAAATCTGCTGGGATAGTGGGTGTTACTAGGTGTAGGATGCGACAGGGACATAGTGTGTGTGTGTGTGTATATGTATATATATAATGCTGTAGGAATTTTCCAGCAGAGAAAAACAAGGGCAATTTCATTGCTGTGAGATGCTTCATTCAAAAATTATTATAGAACAAGCCTCCATTTTTCTGCCATTCCTCCATTTCTGTTTGAGTGCAGCATGTTCTCTCTGATTCCATTTACAGTAGATATAATGATATCTAATGGGATATAATGATATCTAATGGGATATGATGTATGATGAGATATAATGGGATATAATGATATATAATGGCATATAATGATATCTAATGGGATATGATGTATGATGAGATATAATGGGATATGATGTATGATGATATATAATGGGATATGATGTATGATGAGATATAATGGGATATAATGATATATAATTTTTAATGGGCTATAACTGGATAAAATGATATAAAAGTATATATCATTATATCTCATTATACATCATATTCCATTATATAATAAGAATTGATATATAAGAAATGGGATATGATGGGATATGATACATGATATATAATATCATTATATCCAAGTATATAATATCACATATCCATTTATATATTATATCTCATCATATATTTAATGGGAAATGATGGGCTATAATGATATTTAATGGGATATGTTATGTAATGGGATATAATTTGTGGATTTTCCTAACTAATGTGATGGAAAGTCAGAATTTTAGTAAAGACACGGAGGCTTCATATTATGCATTATCCTTCCTCCCTGTCCATTTAGCAGCAAAGGAAACTTTATTTAAATAACAGTTTAACAGAAGAAAAAACTTGCTGGCATGACACTCCTCTCTCCCAACCAATCACCAGTCCTTAATCCCCTAAAACTGGGATGCAGCCTTGACTTTCCCTCTTTCTTGCGAGCGAAGAGAAACTCCATCCACCACAACAGTCGGAATCATTAATCCTCTGGTGTAAAACATTCGGACCAGAAATTCCTCCATCCAACAGCCTTAACCTGAATCTCAATAGAATGGAGTCTTCAGTCCTGGAACATCAACCAATAAAACCATAACTGTGTAGACCATGTATTCCAATTCATTAACTATCGCCTGACAGTCAACCTGGAAAACAAAGACAACGTAATAGGGTAGGGAAACAAAAGTGAGGGATAATATTTGCCTCCGTGTCTTTAATAAAATTCTGACTTTGTCACATTAGTTAGGAAAATCCACAAATGTTATGGCAAACACGGAGGCTTCATATTATGCAAGTTTAAAGCTTATGCACAACTTGATTAGAAACATGATCAATCGGTTTACAATAAAAATCTTTAAATGTGGACTCCCTAGACCAATCTTCAGCCCCAAGTATATCCTCCAACCTACCATCAATTTGTAGAGCCATTGATGTCATAGCACCTCTCGAAGAATGTGCTCCGAATAAGTTGATATCAATACTTGCAAGATTCATAATCCATCTAACCCAGTGGGCCAAGGAAGCTGCAGAAACCAGTAAAAGGGGCTTGCCAAAGGAAATTAACTGTTTATATATAATACTCCTCAAAAGTACAGTCCGATCCTCATAGGCTTTCAAGCAATGAACCACACACAACAGTGATCTCGATGGAAAAGATGGATAAGAAACCACACGCGCTCTCGTGTTAGTATGACAAAAAACCTGGAACTGAACACCTTCAGGGGTAAAAGACCTTGTACTGATGTCCAATGCCCTGACATAAGATACCCTCTTAAAGGAAAAGAGACAAAGAAGCACGGTCAACTTAGCCAATAACTGCTTCAGCGATAATTGCTCATTCACCGGCCAAGCATCCAAAAAAGATAGAACATCATTAACGTTCCATAAATAATGATACCGAGATAGAGGCGGTCTAGAAAACCAGATGCCGCGCATAATGCAACAAACCAAGCCATCTTGTCCTATGGGAACACCGTCCATGCGAACATGACCTGCTGAAATTGCGGAAAAGTATGTATTAATCGTCTGATAAGCCTTTCCTAAATCAAACTGATAAGACAGGAAATTAACTACCTCCACTGGAGAAGCCGAAATGGTATCTAAACACTGTTCCATGCACCAGCGACTCCAAAGTGACCAGGCTGACTTAAACATGGATCTGGTACCAGGTGCCCATGATTCTGCCAAAAGAGTCCGAGCTGACTCTGAAAATGCAGTGGAAGCTGAGGCACCCCCGAAACCAGCCATGCTATTAATCACGGATCCAGTTTTCTAAGTACTTAGCCACATGTGAAACTGGGGATCATTCCGATGATCAAGGATGTTTGATCCCCTCTGGGTCAAACAATGGCTCCCCTTGATCATCCAACAATAACACAGTCTCAGGAGTGCTAAGAGCAGGGGAGTCTCTTAGAGTTAACAGTAGCATGCTTATCCACAAAGAAGTGTCTGACACCTCCGAGGACGGGGCCAGTCCTCATCAGAAGAATCCTCAGAATCTGAGGAACAGCAAGAATCAGGCTTATTACGTTTGGAGGTCTTTTTCCTCAATAACAAAACTTCCTCTTGAGGAGATGGTCTGGGGTGCGAAACAGCGTCACACAGGTTTGGACTGACATCAGTATGCAGTGGAACAATAAAGTCAAAGTTTGACTGTTCAGTGGAAAGATGTTTCCTTTTCTTGGCACATTTACCACTTTTTATCACCTCAGGCCCCTGAACCTTCATGGCGTCCCCAATAGCCATTGGGGCACCAGCCACCGTGTTAACTCACTGAGCACTTCCCTTGTCAGGGGTCTGCTGAAAAATCAATTTAAAAGATTCCACAAAGGAATTGGATAATGTCTGCATTGCAGATTGGACTGATTGTTCCATAAACCTCTGAAATTGCTCACCCTGGTCACTTATAACAAGGGGGTTAGAGTTATTAGGCAAATCATCATTAAACCCAGAGAAAACTGTGGGGACAACAGTATTAGGTTCATCATCAACATGCAAGTCAGGACCATTGCTGTCCTCACTGGAATGTGTAATGCAACCAGATATGCTCAATCGCAAAGTAGGCCAATAAAAATTATAAACACACAGGATTATTGAAACCTTCTCCAAAACGGTACCCCCAGAAAGCAAAATGCTGGCTGGTAAGGCAAGAAACAGGTATATAATATTCTATGGACTAAACTGAGGCAGGGCCATTACAGCAATTTGGTAAGAAAAGAATAAACTGACCCAGAGATCACATGGACAACCGTTCAGGCCAACAAACGGCTGCGCACTGAACAGTCCCGTGAACTGCCACTAATTAAGATGGCGCCAACCCTGCGCATTCATAGATCGGCACCCTAGCTGAGCAAATCAAAATGGCTCTGGTCCCACACATGCACAGACTGGCCACATGAACAGACGAAGTGGAAAGCGCAGGCGCGGCCTACACAGCTCTAATAATCCAGGCAACCACAGAAAATAATTAATGGGGAAAATACCACCACAAACACGCCACGGAAAAAGAGGAAACACTCAAAGGCCCAAGGCCACAGGATAGGCTCATCAACAAGGGGACCGCTTCTGCCCTGCAACAGACACAAAAACATAACACCAACCAAGCCCACCATGTAATAGAGACCTCTGAAACACAGGTACATAATAGGGTGAGGAAAAACCCAGAATCAAATAGACAGCAAAGCAAGCACGTCTCAGCAACCTTACCAGAATAAAGAGGAGTCCACAGAACAATAATTATATTATCCAAGGGGAAACCAACCCCTCTGAATACTACCACACACACACTTGTAATAAAAGACCAATATACAACCTAAACACAAACAAAATACAAATGATTGGATACAGTTGTCTAGATGTACGTATCTGAGGGAAAGTCAAGGCTGCATCCCAGTTTTACAGGATTAAGGACTGGTGATTGGTTGGGAAGGAGGAGTGTCATACTAGCAAGTTTTTTCTTCTGTTAAACTGTTATTTTAATAAAGTTTCCTTTGGTGCTAAATGGGCAGTGAGGAAGGATAATGCATAATATGAAGCCTCCGTGCAGCCATAAAATTATATTTATTGATATTTAAGGGGATATATAATGGAATAGAATGGAAAACAATTATATGAAATGGATATAATGACGCATTATTTGATATATAATGATATATAATGGGATATGATTTATAATTGATAATGGCATATATTGATACATAATGGGTTAGATTATGTAATGGGATATGATTTATGATATATATATATAATGATATTTAATGGGATAGAATGCGATATAATATCTAATGGTATATAATTATATATATAGATATAAAAAGGGATATGACGGGATATATAATGTTATATAATGATATATAATAGGATATAATGTCACACTTCATATCTAGGATCATGTGGAGGTGGAGGGAATGCAGCACTACAGTCTGAGCCCCAATGTGGTGCGACTTAAACTGCGCTGCCGGGA
>JBBDGT010000463.1:0-36168 GCA_037306005.1 Rhinophrynus dorsalis | reverse complement strand
ACCCAATCACTTGAAAACAACTTTGGTGATTTTGAAAAAGCTTACAAAGTGATGAAATAGTCCTGTGTTATTACAAAATGTGTTTTGAATTATTTAAATGTGTAGATGATGGTAATTAAGGCCGTGCAGGCACTTCCTGTCTTATCCCTACGTTACCTCCCCCCACTCACTGACTGTCAGTGCTAGGAGAAGTGGACAATGTCCAGAATTGCTGAGCAATGTCAGTGAGGGGGGGAGATAATGGAGGGATTAGACAGGAAGTGCCTGCACAGCATGAATTAATTATCATCTATATATCTAAATAACTCAAAAACTATATTTCTCATTAAAAATAACTATTACTTCATATAGGTGATTTTTGAAAGCTTTTTCAAAATCATCAGTTATTTTTAGGTGATGGGTCCCTTTAAGACTTTACCTTTTAAGTATGTAATTTTCCTGTAGACAAATAATTTTGCTTAACCCCTTAATGACCCAAGACATGTCCAGAATGTCATGATAGTCCCTGCGTTAAGGTTCAGTGATGGCCCTGGCACTCCATGACTTGTTTTGATCTGCTGTGACCACTGGGAAACCCTAAAACTGACTGGTCTCAGATCGAGGAGTCTGTTTCAGTGTGTCCCGCACAGAACCGGTACATGTCATCGCTCACATATACTGGCTTTCCAAACACACAAAATAAACTCCTTGGTCCTCCAAGGCACCCCACTCCTGGACCCCACGGTCTTTAAGTTATTAAAGGGATAGCAGTTCTGTGTTTCATGTTGTGCTTCTATGATGGAAGATGTGAACTAAATGAGACCAACCCAGTTGATATCCTTGAGAATAATGTAATTATTAATGTAATGACGGTAAACAGGAATAGGAAAAGGGTTGAACTTGATGGACACAAGTCTTTTTTCAACCTAAACTACTAGGTGACTATGTAATAAAGTAACTGTTCTGTTTTCTGCATTCAACTCCTGAATTAATGGACTTACATCAGCGCTAAATTCACGGTTCAGTCATCTAGACGGAAGTACAAATGGGCTGTGCTATGCTGGATGGATGGCTAAATTGTGACTTTAGTGCTGAAGTAAGTCTATTGACACAGAAGTTGGTTGCAGCAACAGAATGGTTATGGTACTACATTACAGGGTAACCAGACATCATAAATGATATTGAAAAGATATTTATTGGCCCTAAAAACAACACAAAGGCAGAAAGCCTGTGTACTACGAAATGGGACATGAAGGAAAATGAATTGATCTCCATTCTCCAGGTCTCCAGGTAGAATGCCAACACAGCAGGAACCAAGGAATGGAGACTGTGTCACAGATCCCTGAGGGACTTATAAGGCCAAAAGCAGTCTCCCCTGAAGCTTGAAGGTCGAGTCTCTAGAGTCACATGAATGTGTGGATGTTCTTCCATGTCACATCTCTATACATTTGCTTATTGGAGGTATCTGCCTTTTCTATCCAAGACATAGCAATGGGTGGAATGTGCCTTCAAGACCTTAAGAGAATCCTCCCTTGTAATGTATAGACTTCAGATATGGCCGATCTAACTAATTTAGTGATGGTGGCATTCAAAGTTTTAATTTCTTAAGGAGGACCAAACATGTTTACAAATAGGAATTGCAATTTCTTTAAAAACAGGTCCTGTCCAGATGACATTAAAGGTTCCTTCTAACATCGGGCCTTATTTGGTCTTCTGCCTGGCTCTGTGAATTTCTGGAGAATGTAGGAGGAGCAATTTTTGGGGAACAAACTCTGGCGGTGGTCATAGAGAGACTGAATCTTGCTTTAAACAGAGTTATGGTGGATCACACTGAAAATCCTGGGGTTCACTCACTCTTCTGTCTGATGTCAAATCTAGAAGATTCACAATATTTTCAAAGTACAGATGTGAATTGTCTTGAAGTGTTCTTGATTAATACTTTCAAGACAAGGTTTAAAAAAACAGACTTGCATGTTGTCATGCCTGTTGAGATTTATAGACTTAACAAATCTCTGGACAGGATAATCCCAGGAAACTGTATCCTTTTGGGCAAGACAAAACAGGGCCTTCAGCCTTATAGGAAAGGACAATCTTTTCTCCAGATGGCTCAATTTAAGCTTTATCAAGAAAGAGACTACCTCATAAACTGGAAATGATTTATGGTAATCCTTCTACACAAAGCATAATTCACCCACCACTGATCTAGATTTCTCAGTGTCCTTGATTTCAAGAGGAGAACTCATATATTTAACCGGAGTGCCCACACACTGTGCAAGGAAGATATTCTTTATACCCTTCCTCAGAAGAATGCTTCAGATCCGAGTCTGAGATCTTAATCTGCTTTTTCCATTAGAAATAGGAAGGGCAAAGTCCAGCCAGAATAATTTTTTATGCTCTAAGATTTTTAAAGGTTTCCCTGGTGATAGATTTGAATATAGACACCATGCCAATTGAAAAGCTTAGTGGTAGAGGCTGTGGCTTGTTGCATAGCATGCATGGTGAGCTCCATAAAGCAGCTCTGTCGCAATCTCTTGGAATATTGTTCTTCAAACAGAGTTTTTCAGACCACATGTGTAGTGGATATGTCTTCCATAAGGGATATACACAAGATATTTGAGGAAGGAGGGCAGGTTTTTCCTTATGCTGACATAATATTGTCCCTCGTCACGATCCATATGGACCTCTTTCTGATCTGAGGGAAGTCAGCATAACGTACTGAAAACGATCTGGAGGGGGAAACCTTTAATTGGATTTTTATGCTGAATATGAAGGTAAAGGAGTTGCAGAACATACTTTTCATTATAAAAAAGTATATTGAACAATTGGATGTACACTTATTTTTGGACATTACTAGGCCTTTAACCTCTGGTATCCTACAAAATTCTCTAATGTATTGCAAGTCCACTTTTAAATTGGGATTTTAATTTGTTAACTATGGTCCAGCTGGTATTGACCCAGAATTGAGCCACTTATTTGATACATGTGGCCTCGTGTCTGGCCTGAAACCAGAGATGTCCAAACTATGGGGCCATTTGTGTCCCTCAGACATGGCCAGTCAGTCTTCCCATCTTAAAGGGATAGTAATGTTTCATAATAAAAGCAGCTCTAATTAATCATCATAGTATTTGGAGTTTGGAGAGTGTTATTTCAATTCTGTCAGAGTTGTAGTACAAGAGTAATTGAGTGATAAAGTATCCCCCTCCCTCCCCTTTTACTGATGTAACACTGCTCAGCCAGATCAGAAGGGAGATGCCCAGGTAGACTGCAGAGAGGGGCAATCTTCAATTAAGATAAGGGAAAAACCTGAAAAACTTGTCAAGGGGGGGGGGGCTTTCATTGTTCTCATAGGAAGAAGATTGTCCCCTTCTGTTATCTGTCTGGTCTATGGACTGCATTCCACATCTGAGAAGAGATGGTTTACAATAGGCAAAAGGAGCAGGAGGGGAAACTTTGCTTGTGAATATCTCTCAAACCATAAAGGTTTGAGAGATAATACTTATACTATTCTTCATATTTTTTTAATGCCTACAAAATAAAGTTAAAACGAAGTATTACTATCCCTTTAATGAAAAATCCCACCATCCCTCTGCCTCACTCAGCCCACCCATATCAAGCCTGTCTGCTTTATGATGTTAATTCCACCTTTTGGACACTCCTAGGTTTGGGTCAAGAACGTTCCCAGTTATATACAGAGAGCAAAATGTAACCGCATTCTAGTATAGCTATGAATTGCATAACATAGTTGACATAAACTAATTTAATGCATGTAAGTCTTTAATACCATTACGATATTTTATAGTATCCAGACGTCCATTGATTATTGTTTTCACAGTCAGAGTCAGGACACAAACAAAGTCTGGACCCTGCGCACTAATCAGAACGTGATGTAAATGTGCCTTTGTATCCCACAACTTGAAACAAATGTCCAGTCTGTGCTCAACGTCCACAATACCATAATACAAGGCAGAGTTCATTATTTTGTTTAAAAATATATATTTCTAGAACTTGCATAATTTATTCTTATATAAAGTAAACATCTTGTGTGTATCCATATTCCAATCATCTCTTATAATAATTTGCTAAGTGTGTGTTTGTCAGAAGCCGTTATGCGCAGTAGAGATGGCTGCGCTCTGCAGTCACACACAGTACAGACTGCCCACACCGTGGTTGATACGGAGCGGATCGCTCTGAATACAGACCGTAGTCCTCTCTGCGCACCGGGCAGTCTCTACTGTGCATACAATCGAGAAGAAAGAGAAGGGCGCCCCCTAGTGCAATAAGTCTTGCCAATAAAGGACCACCACCAATAAACACCATACTCACAGTGTTCCAAATCACTAATAGTGATCAGCATACATAGAGGGAGGAATCTGACTGCCCCCACTCAATTTGGAAAGGTAGATGCTGCGTCCATTTCTATATCGTTCAAGTCCATTGTCCCAACCCACCCCCTTTTGTTAATTTTAAAATTGCCATTAATGTTGTGATGTAAGGCAACTGATACCACAGAGCTTACAGCTGAAATTGGGCTACACTACTGCGCTACTACACAACTTACAATTTAAGTAATGCTACACTAGTGATACTATAGAGCTTACAAAGGAATTGTTTATGCTACTAGTGTAGCTCCATTTAGATCGTTCCAATGTGGTGTCATTTATGTAGCTCCATTTCAATTGCAAGATCTATGTTATCACTAGTGTAGCTCCATTTACAGCAGCAATTGGGAGATTTAGTGAGGAGGAGTGGCCCACCAGTCCAGACATATGACCGGCCCAGGGGGAAATTGCCCCCCTGCCCCCCAGGCCAGCTCTCCCCTGATGGAAAGCCTTAAAAACAAGAAACAAACAAAGAAAGAAGAGCGCAAACCACCAGACCAATATTCACAACCCGATATCAAATACGACTCAATATGATACTCACAACTGGAGATAAAATACCTGGTTGTAAGCGCAGCTTACCTTCCGACGCTCGTGCAGCCGGCTGGGGTGTGCGGCTCACGGGGAGAGAGGACGGTGCGCTCTGGCGTCCATCCAGGCGACTTTCCTCCACGTTGCACCCTCTGGCGGCTCCTGCACATTGGAACCAGGCGCGCGTCTCAGGGAATCCCTGATGACGTTGTGACCTGGTTCTTAAGGGGACAGCACACATTATGCTTCCCCTCTAGTTGTGGAGCAATATGTTTAAAAACTGCCTGGACACCACTTCAGTTGCCCGTTCGTGGTGTTCCAGTGCAGTTGCTTCTTGGGCCCTGTGTGTATTTTGGTTTGGCTGACTATCCGATCTGGTGTTGACCTGTGGCTCTGTCCGACTACCCGCTCTGTGTATGACCCTTTGGCCTGTCTGACATCCAGTCTGGTGCAAACCTGCGGCTCTAGTTGGTGAACCCTACTGTGTATGACCCCTGGCTTGGCTGACTATCCGTTCTGGTGTTGACCGGTGGCTCTGTCCGACTGCCCGCTCTGTGTATGACCCCTTGGCCTGTCTGACATCCAATCTGGTGCGAACCTGTGGCTCTAGTTGACCAAGCCTTCCGTAATTGCTCCTTGTGTCTGACCACCTGGACATAACCTGGGATTGTCAACTGCACAACCAGCAAACAAACGCTCCAGGGGACAACTTAGGATTGTCTTTGGTAGCTTGACGTCTTCCTCTAGCCGTTGTACCTCTGCGGCCTCCAGGTGCGGACCTGTGGCGCAGCTGGTCTTTCCGGTACATGGTCTGTCCAGGTGCGAACCTGCTTATCCTCCGTTGCATTGGATCGCTGGATCCGTTGTCTGTACAGGTGCGTACCTGTAGTGAGGCCTCAGGTGCGGACCTGAGTCGCCCTTCCTCTGCTGCTGTTTCCATCAGTACCATAGTACCTGTTGATCCATCATGTAGTCCTCTCTTGACCTGTATGTTGTGCTGAATTCCTTGTCCTGTCTTATCGCTAATAAAGATTGTGTTACCTAAGTACTAGTCCATTCTCATTATTGAATCCGTGACACTGGTACTCCATACAACCAGCTAAAGCAAACGGGGATAGCGTGACACTGCCCCGTTACAGTCATCCAATCTCTGCAAATGAAGCTCAGGGTCCTCCAAGTATAATATGTAATTTATTTAAAATGCATAGATAAAAAATAAAACCATGCCGTGCATAAAGAAACGTATCAATTTAGCTATAACAGCTCAACATATGACGCGTTTCGGGGACATGCCCCTTTATCAAATATCACTGGCACTAATAAAAATCTCTCAAGATCATTGCTGGGTGGCACTGTGGTCCGTACACGGGGTCTTCAACTAGTCTCTTATGATTTGCCAGTGAAATAATTTTACTATGATTTCTGGCATTTCATAAAGAATCTGCTTTTTCTATCGAGATGGAAATTCGTTTTTGTTTTGGATAATAATCTTTGAAATGAATTACTGATTAATTCCCGGGTTTCTGATTTTACCAAGTTCAGTGCGTACTGCTAGAACAAACTAATTTATTTTAAATTACATCACCTTTCAAAAACACTTTAATCTCTAATTTATATTGATGTTAATACGATCATTAAGTAGAACTGTATTAATGTTTATTCCACAGAAGTCTTTAGCAAAGTCTTCTCCTTGGGCTGCTTTAGCTGCATCCTCATTGCCTGAACCCAAGTGAAATAGGGAGACATGTCTTTATCTTTCTGTGAACAGAAGTGATTCATGGAGATTTGACTATGAAGGACACACACAGCTGCAGTAGGCTTCTCTATGCTTGTGTATAATTTACACCGATGTTACATTCTCTCTTATTACAATATGACCTTAGTAACATATCATTGAGATCTCACCCCGTTTCCACTTTTTTTTGTTGCAATATTCAGAGCCCTTCTCTGTCCGTTTGTACAAACCCAACCAGAGTACACTGAAAAGGGGCTTGTTAACCCCTTGAATACACAGCAATGCCTTGGAGACCTCTATAGCATTCAAAAGGTTAAAAATCCTCTTTTTCAGTCAAAAGAAATTAATTTTAGTTTCCTATAATAACCTAGAATTGCCCCTTTCTCTCCCCATGCTGTCCTTTAGCATTTCCTATCCTGTACTACAATCCGTCAGTAGCAGTCCATGACCGTGATACAGAATAGATAGCCCTCTTGGCTTTGGAAAGGTTGTGGTTTTGCCATTTTTAAGGTTGGTTCTTAACCTGGGAGTTGTGGGACTTTAAAGTGCCACAGCTATTTACTTAGGGTGCCCCTCTTTTTTGTAGGAATGATTTGACAAAAATGTGAATGTTGAATTTTCAATATATATTTAAATTTCTGGAAACTGATGTGTACGTTATGTTTATTTTTGTTATACTGATTGTAATACTGAATAATAACTGTTCTTGTATGTAATTTACCCTTCGTTATCCCATTTATAAATAACATTAAATATGTTAGTGGTGCCCAGGAAATGTCATTATTAGGAGCACATTGAGGGGAAAAAAAGGGTGATTGAAAACCACGATAATACATTATCTCCATAGCTGCCAGTAGAGTAACAACCGGAGCTGGGGTATCAGTATTCACATGATGTGATTCAAGTCAAAATGTGAGCTGGGCTTAACAGGAGTGGGAGGGAATGGACTGCGAAAAGGCAGGGGTTATCTGTGAAATGGGTAGGGGAATGGAAAGGATTACCATGGAACTCACCCAGAGAATCACCCTGAACTCCAGAGACCTGATAATAATTAACTCAGGATACAGGGGGAGATGTATTAAGGTGTGAAAAAGGTGATAAATTGTAAATGGCTTCTCCAGTGATATCACTTCTCCAATGTCTATGTTATTCAATGGATCCGATGCACAGATTGCTCTTAGTGCATTGGCTCCATAGAATAACATAGAAAGTGGAGAAATTATATCACCGGAGAAGCAGTCTCCACTTTGTCACCTCTGTATCACGCCTTAGTGCATAACCAGGGGTCTCTGGGAGAAATCTGGTTCCCAGAAATGCCCATCCATTGAAGATGTAGGGCCTTACCAGACAAAACTGATGTACTCATAGCAACATGTTAAGAAAATAAAACATTTCTGTTTTCAGTTTTGTTCTCACATCTTAGTCACATGAACAGGTTAAAGCGGAACTACCACCTTTAACAAACATGGCCCTAAATAATTCCTCATCTGGCGACTAGCTGCTCAGTAGCGCTCGTCACCAGAATTATTACCTGGTTAATGGGAATTATAAACTGCTCCGGGACTGACAGACAGGACGAAGCGCAGACATGTTTCCATAGTTCAAAGGCAGCTGGCAATCCAATGGTTTTTAAGCTTGCTTTAGGGGCTGCCCTGGTTCCTCGGCCTCATTCTAGTAAGAATATATTAGAAGTATCTGGTATTAACTCCTCAGATGCTGAGGGAATCTCCATGCAAATCACAGCTTGGATGTGTCTTTGATAGTGATGAGCGAGCACCCCAATGCTCGGATGTTCGGGTGCTCTGACCGAGCACCCCCTGAGGCTCGAGTGCTCGGCCGAGCACCCGAGCCCCATTGAAGTCAATGGGAGGACTCGAGCATTACACCAGGCACCCCCTGCTCTGATGAGGGGAGGGTGCCTGGTCCATAGGAAAAGGGCAGAAAAAGATGGAAACACTACAGAAATGGTTCAGGGACAGCATAGGGAGGATGTCTGGATGCACCTTGGACTCCAACATCGCTGCTGGGAACGATCTTTCGCCCGTAGTACGCCATTTTTACAGACTGACCGTAAAACACACAAAAAGGAAAATAAAAACGACTTTAGGCGAAAAATTGTTACCAAACAGTATTTGCTGTATATTTACTTGTATATCATCTGCAAATTCTCCCAAAAATTTCATCGATTTTCTGAAGTGAGGCCATGATTAAGAGGGAAACGTGCGCAGAGGCAAATTATCCCAAAAATTTCCTTGATTTTCAGAACTGAGGCCATGATTAAGAGGGAAACGTGCGCAGAGGCAAATTCTCCCAAAAATTTCCTTGATTTTCAGAACTGAGGCCATGATTAAGAGGGAAACGTGCGCAGAGGCAAATTATCCCAAAAATTTCCTTGATTTTCAGAACTGAGGCCATGATTAAGAGGGAAACGTGCGCAGAGGCAAATTCTCCCAAAAATTTCCTTGATTTTCAGAACTGAGGCCATGATTAAGAGGGAAACGTGCGCAGAGGCAAATTATCCCAAAAATTTCCTTGATTTTCAGAACTGAGGCCATGATTAAGAGGGAAACGTGCGCAGAGGCAAATTCTCCCAAAAATTTCCTTGATTTTCAGAACTGAGGCCATGATTAAGAGGGAAACGTGCGCTGAGCTGACCATCTAAAACATTATGGGTGAGGGTCTGCTGCAGAGCTGACCATCCTAAACATTATATGCGAAGGCCCGCTAGTGAGCTGACGCTATAAAACATTATATGAGAGGGCCCGCTAGAGAGCTGACCCAATAAAACATTATATGAGAAGGCCCGCTGGTGAGCTGACCTATATAAAAATTGGCAAACAGGGCCCGCTGGTGAGCTGGCCCTATATAAAAATTATATCACAGGGCCCGCTGGTGAGCTGGCCCTATATAAAAATTATATCCCAGGGCACGCTGGTGAGCTGGCCCTATATAAAAATTATATCCCAGGGCATATGGAAGAGGAGGAGGAGGATGAGAACATTAAGAGTCAACCATATACCCGTTTTTGGGGTGGAAGGGGTGAATGGGAATACAGAGTATTCCCATCATTGTAAATAACATATATAAAGTGAGTTTATGTTCCCCCGGGGCTTTCCTCCAGTGGAGTGGAGAAGTCAGGGGAAATCCAGGCCTTGTTCATTTTTATAAGTGTCAACCTATCAGCATTGTCGGTGGAAAGGCGGATACGCTTATCTGTTATGATGCCACCAGCAGCACTAAATACCCGCTCAGACAGAACGCTGGCGGCAGGGCAGGCCAGCACCTCCAAGGCGTAGAGTGCCAGTTCATACCACGTGTCCAGCTTGGACACCCAGTAGTTGTAAGGCACAGAGGGATCATTGAGGACGCTGACACGGTCTGCTACGTACTCCTTCACCATCTTCCAAAACTTTTCCCTCCTTGTGACACTAGGCTGCGCATCAGGGTGAGGGTGCTGGCGGGGTGTCATGAAGGTGTCCCACGCCTTGGAGAGTGTTGCCCTGCCTTTGTCGGAACTGCTGTGTGCTCCCCTTTTCTCCCCTTCTCGGTTGGCCAAGGTAGCACGTACTCTGCCGCCAGCGTTGTCAGATGGAAAATTTTGGAGCAATTTTTCAACAAGAACCTTCTGGTATTGCACCATTTTGCTTGTCCTCTCCACCGGAGGAATGAGAGATGAGAAATTCTCTTTGTAGCGGGGGTCCAGAAGGGTGAACACCCAGTAATCCGTGTTGTCTAAAATGCGTACAACGCGTGGGTCACGGGAAAGGCAGCCTAACATAAAGTCAGCCATGTGTGCCAGAGTACCAACAGTCAAGATTTCGCTGTCCTCACCAGGAGGCTGACTCTCAATATCCTCATCCTCTTCCTCCTCTTCTGCCCACCCACGCTGAAGAGATGGAACTAAAGTTCCATGGCTACCCTCTGTAGCGGAGGCAACCGTGTCTTCCTCCTCCTCCTCCTCCTCCTCCTCCGCCTCCTCCAATTGTCGCTGAGAAGACGAAGTGAGGGTGCTCTGGCTATCACCTTGTGTAAGCTCTTCCTCCCCCATTTCCACCTCTTCCACATGCAAAGCGTCGGTTTTAATTGTGAGCAGCGAGCGTTTCAGTAGACACAGAAGTGGGATGGTTACACTGATAATAGCGTTATCGCCGCTCACCATCTGTGTCGATTCCTCAAAATTGCGTAAAACCTCGCAGAGGTCTGACATCCATTCCCACTCCTCACTTCTGATTACAGGAAGTTGAACGGAGAGGCGACGACCGTGTAACAGCTGGTACTCCACTACTGCCCTCTGCTGCTCACAAAGCCGGGCCAACATGTGGAAGGTGGAGTTCCAGCGCGTGCTCACGTCACACAGCAGCCGGTGAGCTGGCAATTGTAAGCGCTGCTGCAGCTTCAACAGGCCGGCCGAAGCTGTAGATGACTTACGGAAATGTGCACACACGCGGCGCACCTTGGTCAAGAGATCATGCACATTGGGGTAGGTTTTTAGAAATCGCTGCACCACTAAATTAAATACATGCGCTAGGCATGGTACGTGTGTGAGCTTGCCGAGCTCCAAAGCCGCCACCAAGTTACGCCCATTATCACACACAACCATGCCTGGTTGCAGGTTGAGTGGCGAGAGCCACTGCTCGGTCTGGTGACTAATCCCCTGCAACAGCTCTGAGGCCGTGTGCTGTTTGTCCCCAAGGCAGATCAGCTTCAGCACGGCCTGTTGACGCTTCCCCACTGCAGTGCTACACTGCTTCCAGCTACTGGCTGATGGGGGAGTGGCGGTGTGTGTAGAGAATTCGGAGGTGGAAACGGAGGAGGAGGAGCCAATAACGTAGGTGCTGGTGGAAACCCTGATGGAGGTAGGGCCCGCAATCCTCGGCGTGGGTAGCACCCGTGCCATCCCAGGGTCCGAGTCGCTCCCAGCCTCCACGACATTCACCCAGTGTGCCGTCAGGGAAATGTAGCGTCCCTGGCCACAAGCACTTGTCCATGTGTCAGTCGTTAAGTGGACCTTCCCAGTAACTGCGTTGGTCAGGGCACGGGTGATGTTACGGGACACATGGTGGTGTAATGCGGGGATGGCACACCGGGAAAAGTAGTGGCGGCTGGGGACCGCGTACCGAGGGACAGCTGCTGCCATCAGGCTGCGGAAGGACTCAGTGTCCACAAGCCTAAATGGCAGCATTTCGATGGCCAGTAATTTTGAAAGGTGTGAGGTTAGTGCTATGGCCTGTGGGTGGGTGGCTGGGTACTTTCTCTTGCGCTCAAATGCCTGGGGTAACGACATTTGGACGCTGTGCTGGGACAGGGAAGTGGATGTGGTCGCTGATGGTGCTTCAGATGGTACAGGTGCAGGGCGGGAGGTATGCGGGCCTGCGCCTTCGACAGGCGATTGGCCGGCACCGAAAACAGGGGAAGAGGAGGCAGTGGTGTGGCCTGCAGACACAGATGGGCGATCCAGGCGTTCCTCCCACTTACTACGGTGCTTGGATGCCATGTGTCGGATCATGCTGGTGGTGGTGAGGTTTCTAGTGTTCATGCCTCGGCTCATTCTGGTGTGGCGCAGGTTGCAAACTACAATTCTTTTGTCGTCCGCACTTTCCTTAAAAAAACGCCATACCGCGGAACACCTACCCCTTGGCAAGGTAGATTTACGCAAGGGGGTGCTCCGTGGAACATTTGCGGGCCGGTTTGGTGCGGTCCGCCTTCTTTCTGTAGCCACACCACTGCCTCTTCCAGCCTGTTGCGGTGCTGCAGATGGCTCACCCTCAGGACTGCTGTCATCGCTCGGCTCTACACCTTCCCAGGTGGGGTCAGTCACCTCATCGTCCACCAAGTCCTCCTCCACTTCCTCACTCTGATCATCCTCCTCAAGTCTTGATCCCACCACATACTCAGTCATTGACAACTGTATAACATTCTCCTCAACAAGGTCTTGAGACGGAAATAGTGGTTGATTTAATGGCAACTGTGTCTCATCATCATCATCATCATCATCCACTACTTCCTTTGACCTTAAATGCCGTTCACATCTGTCATCTTCTTGTGATTGGGTAGCCTCTAGAGGTTGTGAATCAGGGCACAAGATGTCATGTTCCTCTGCAAGCGTGCTTGGAGAGAGGGTCAAATGAAGGATTGGTGATGAGACGAGCTCATCACTATATCCCAGTGTGGGATCACTTCTTTGACCAGACCGTGTATGGTGGGAGGAAGGATGATCAGAGTGAGGATTATGTTGACCAGACTCTTGGCTACTGAGAGTGGACTTGGTGGAAGACAGGGTGGTGCTTAACCGACTGGAAGCAGTATCAGCTGTCATCCAACCGACCACCTGTTCGCACTGGTCGGACCTCGAGAGTGATGTCCTGCGACGCCCTGTGAAATCAGACATGAAGCTAGGTATGGTGGATGTCTTTCTTTCTTGTGCTCTGGCACCAGGCACAGTTTCTCCGCGTCCTGACCCGCGCCCTGAACTTTCAGGATCACGTCCACTTCCCCGTCCCTTTTTACCCGCCTTCTTCATCTTACACGATATATATGACTTTAATATATATGAGTTTGAAAACTTAACAGTATTTCTTACTATTCTGCAACTCTGCAGAGTACACAGAATAGGCTGCTAAACTGCGGTGACACACACTGAATGGAATAAGTGACTTTAATATTTGAGTTTGAAAAATTAACAGTATTTCTTACTATTCTGCAACTCTGCAGAGTACACAGAATAGGCTGCTAAACTGCGGTGACACACACTGAATGGAATATGTGACTTTAATATTTGAGTTTGAAAACTTAACAGTATTTCTTATAATTCTGGAACTGTACAGAGTACACAGAATAGGCTGTTAAACGGCGGTGAAAGACACTGAATGGAATATGTGACTTTAATATTTGAGTTTGAAAACTTAACAGTATTTCTTACTATTCTGCAACTCTGCAGAGTACACAGAATAGGCTGTTAAACGGCGCGTTGAAACACACTGAATGGAATATGTGACTTTAATATTTGAGTTTGAAAACTTAACAGTATTTCTTATAATTCTGGAACTGTACAGAGTACACAGAATAGGCTGTTAAACGGCGGTGAAAGACACTGAATGGAATATGTGACTTTAATATTTGAGTTTGAAAACTTAACAGTATTTCTTATAATTCTGCAACTCTGCAGAGTACACAGAATAGGCTGTTAAATGGCGTTGAAACACACTGAATGGAATATGTGACTTTAATATTTGAGTTTGAAAACTTAACAGTATTTCTTACTATTCTGCAACTCTGCAGAGTACACAGAATAGGCTGTTAAACGGCGCGTTGAAACACACTGAATGGAATATGTGACTTTAATATTTGAGTTTGAAAACTTAACAGTATTTCTTATAATTCTGGAACTGTACAGAGTACACAGAATAGGCTGTTAAACGGCGGTGAAAGACACTGAATGGAATATGTGACTTTAATATTTGAGTTTGAAAACTTAACAGTATTTCTTATAATTCTGCAACTCTGCAGAGTACACAGAATAGGCTGTTAAACGGCGTTGAAACACACTGAATGGAATATGTGACTTTAATATTTGAGTTTGAAAACTTAACAGTATTTCTTATAATTCTGGAACTGTACAGAGTACACAGAATAGGCTGTTAAACGGCGGTGAAAGACACTGAATGGAATATGTGACTTTAATATTTGAGTTTGAAAACTTAACAGTATTTCTTATAATTCTGCAACTCTGCAGAGTACACAGAATAGGCTGTTAAACGGCGTTGAAAGACACTGAATGGAATATGTGACTTTAATATTTGAGTTTGAAAACTTAACAGTATTTCTTACTATTCTGCAACTCTGCAGAGTACACAGAATAGGCTGTTAAACGGCGCGTTGAAACACACTGAATGGAATATGTGACTTTAATATTTGAGTTTGAAAACTTAACAGTATTTCTTATAATTCTGGAACTGTACAGAGTACACAGAATAGGCTGTTAAACGGCGGTGAAAGACACTGAATGGAATATGTGACTTTAATATTTGAGTTTGAAAACTTAACAGTATTTCTTATAATTCTGCAACTCTGCAGAGTACACAGAATAGGCTGTTAAACGGCGTTGAAACACACTGAATGGAATATGTGACTTTAATATTTGAGTTTGAAAACTTAACAGTATTTCTTATAATTCTGGAACTGTACAGAGTACACAGAATAGGCTGTTAAACGGCGGTGAAAGACACTGAATGGAATATGTGACTTTAATATTTGAGTTTGAAAAATTAACAGTATTTCTTACTATTCTGCAACTCTGCAGAGTACACAGAATAGGCTGCTAAACTGCGGTGACACACACTGAATGGAATATGTGACTTTAATATTTGAGTTTAAAACTTAACAGTATTTCTTACTATTCTGCAACTCTGCAGAGTACACAGAATAGGCTGTTAAACGGCGTTGAAACACACTGAATGGAATATGTGACTTTAATATTTGAGTTTGAAAACTTAACAGTATTTCTTATAATTCTGGAACTGTACAGAGTACACAGAATAGGCTGTTAAACGGCGGTGAAAGACACTGAATGGAATATGTGACTTTAATATTTGAGTTTGAAAAATTAACAGTATTTCTTATAATTCTGGAACTGTACAGAGTACACAGAATAGGCTGTTAAACGGCGGTGAAAGACACTGAATGGAATATGTGACTTTAATATTTGAGTTTGAAAACTTAACAGTATTTCTTATAATTCTGGAACTGTACAGAGTACACAGAATAGGCTGTTAAACGGCGGTGAAAGACACTGAATGGAATATGTGACTTTAATATTTGAGTTTGAAAACTTAACAGTATTTCTTATAATTCTGCAACTGTACAGAGTACACAGAATAGGCTGTTAAACGGCGGTGAAAGACACTGAATGGAATATGTGACTTTAATATTTGAGTTTGAAAACTTAACAGTATTTCTTATAATTCTGCAACTCTGCAGAGTACACAGAATAGGCTGTTAAACGGCGGTGAAAGACACTGAATGGAATATGTGACTTTGATATTTTAGTTTGAAGACTTAACAGTATTTCTTCCTATTCTGCAACTCTGCACAGTACACAGAATGTGCTGCTAAACTGCGGCGAAGCACACTGAATGGAATATGTGACTTTGATATTTTAGTTTGAAGACTTAACAGTATTTCTTCCTATTCTGCAACTCTGCACAGTACACAGAATGTGCTGCTACACTGCGGCGAAGCACACTGAATGGAATATGTGACTTTGATATTTGAGTTTGAAGACTTAACAGTATTTCTTCCTATTCTGCAACTCTGCACAGTACACAGAATGTGCTGCTACACTGCGGCGAAGCACACTGAATGGAATATGTGACTTTGATATTTGAGTTTGAAGACTTAACAGTATTTCTTCCTATTCTACAACTCTGCACAGTACACAGAATGTGCTGCTACACTGCGGCGAAGCACACTGAATGGAATATGTGACTTTGATATTTTAGTTTGAAGACTTAACAGTATTTCTTCCTATTCTGCAACTCTGCACAGTACACAGAATGTGCTGCTAAACTGCGGCGAAGCACACTGAATGGAATATGTGACTTTGATATTTGAGTTTGAAGACTTAACAGTATTTCTTCCTATTCTGCAACTCTGCACAGTACACAGAATGTGCTGCTAAACTGCGGCGAAGCACACTGAATGGAATATGTGACTTTGATATTTTAGTTTGAAGACTTAACAGTATTTCTTCCTATTCTGCAACTCTGCACAGTACTCAGAATGTGCTGCTAAACTGCGGCGACGCACACTGAATGGAATACGTGACTTTGATATTTTAGTTTGAAGACTTAACAGAATGTGCTCTAATCTGCAACTTTGCACACTAAACAGAATGTGCTCTAATCTGCAACTTTGCACACTAAACAGAATGTGCTCTAATCTGCAACTTTGCACACTAAACAGAATGTGCTCTAATCTGCAACTGTGCACACTAAACAGAATGTGCTCTAATCTGCAACTTTGCACACTAAACAGAATATATATATTTTTTTTTTTTTTTTTTGTTTTTTTCCCCCCACACCAAATAACCTGCTGCCCCCACACACAGTAGTCCTAAAAAGGACTTTTGGTTCTTTTTTTTTCACAATTTTTGTTTTTTTCCTCCCTACACTGCCTTTCCCTTCCTATCCTCAGCTCTCCCTGGCTCAGACTGAGCCGAACTCGATGGTCAGGTGCTATACAGCACCTGACCACGGGTTCTGGCCAGCCAATCAGTGTAATGCCAGCAGCCAACATGGCTGCTGGCATTACACCGATGTCAGAGCCTCCCTGCACGTTTATTGGCTGCGCAGCAGCCGCAAAACGTGCGGGGAGGAGACCCGAACATGGCGGGCGAGCACATGCGGTACTCGTACGAGTACCGCCATGTGCCGAGCAGAGCGATGCTCGAGCCGATCCGAGCATCGGCCGAGCATGCTCGCTCAACACTAGTCTTTGACAGGACAGTATTTACATCTCACGTGCCCCTATGCAAATACATTTTGACACCCCTTTAACTAACAAGACCACACACCCCTCCTCCCATAACATGACCGCACACCCCACACTCCTCCCATAACATGACCACACACCCCACACTCCTCCCATAACATGACCTCACACCCCTCACTCCTCCCATAACATGACCGCACACCCCACACTCCTCCCATAACATGACCTCACACCCCACACTCCTCCCATAACATGACCCCACACCCCACACTCCTCCCATAACATGACCGCACACCCCACACTCCTCCCATAACATGACCGCACACCCTACACTCCTCCCATAACATGACCACACACCCCTCACTCCTCCCATAACATGACCACACACCCCTCACTCCTCCCATAACATGACCGCACACCCCACACTCCTCCCATAACATGACCAAACACCCCTCACTCCTCCCATAACATGACCGCACACCCCAAACTCCTCCCATAACATGACCGCACACCCTACACTCCTCCCATAACATGACCAAACACCCCTCACTCCTCCCATAACATGACCACACACCCCTCACTCCTCCCATAACATGACCGCACACCCCACACTTCTCCCATAACATGACCGCACACCCCTCACTCCTCCCATAACATGACCGCACACCCCACACTCCTCCCATAACATGACTGCACACCCCTCACTCCTCCCATAACATGACCACACACCCCACACTCCTCCCATAACATGACCGCACACCCCACACTCCTCCCATAACATGACCACACACCCCTCACTCCTCCCATAACATGACCGCACACCCCACACTCCTCCCATAACATGACCGCACATCCCACACTCCTCCCATAACATGACCGCACACCCCACACTCCTCCCATAACATGACCTCACACCCCTCACTCCTCCCATAACATGACCACACACCCCTCACTCCTCCCATAACATGACCGCACACCCCACACTCCTCCCATAACATGACCCCACACCCTACACTCCTCCCATAACATGACCGCACACCCCTCACTCCTCCCATAACATGACCACACACCCCACACTCCTCCCATAACATGACCGCACACCCCACACTCCTCCCATAACATGACCGCACACCCCTCACTCCTCCCATAACATGACCACACACCCCTCACTCCTCCCATAACATGACCACACACCCCACACTCCTCCCATAACATGACCACACACCCCACACTCCTCCCATAACATGACCACACACCCCACACTCCTCCCATAACATGACCACACACCCCTCACTCCTCCCATAACATGACCGCACACCCCACACTCCTCCCATAACATGACCGCACACCCCTCACTCCTCCCATAACATGACCACACACCCCACACTCCTCCCATAACATGACCTCACACCCCACACTCCTCCCATAACATGACCACACACCCCACACTCCTCCCATAACATGACCACACACCCCACACTCCTCCCATAACATGACCACACACCCCTCACTCCTCCCATAACATGACCGCACACCCCACACTCCTCCCATAACATGACCACACACCCCTCACTCCTCCCATAACATGACCGCACACCCCACACTCCTCCCATAACATGACCACACACCCCTCACTCCTCCCATAACATGACCGCACACCCCACACTCCTCCCATAACATGACCGCACACCCCACACTCCTCCCATAACATGACCTCACACCCTACACTCCTCCCATAACATGACCGCACATCCCTCACTCCTCCCATAACATGACCACACACCCCACACTCCTCCCATAACATGACCACACACCCCTCACTCCTCCCATAACATGACCTCACACCCCTCACTCCTCCCATAACAAGACCACACACCCCACACTCCTCCCATAACATGACCACACACCCCTCACTCCTCCCATAACATGACCACACACCCCACACTCCTCCCATAACATGACCACACACCCCACACTCCTCCCATAACATGACCGCACATCCCTCACTCCTCCCATAACATGACCACACACCCCACACTCCTCCCATAACATGACCGCACACCCCACACTCCTCCCATAACATGACCGCACACCCCACACTCCTCCCATAACATGACCGCACACCCCACACTCCTCCCATAACATGACCGCACATCCCTCACTCCTCCCATAACATGACCTCACACCCCTCACTCCTCCCATAACAAGACCACACACCCCACACTCCTCCCATAACATGACCACACACCCCTCACTCCTCCCATAACATGACCTCACACCCCTCACTCCTCCCATAACAAGACCACACACCCCACACTCCTCCCATAACATGACCTCACACCCCACACTCCTCCCATAACATGACCACACACCCCTCACTCCTCCCATAACATGACCACACACCCCACACTCCTCCCATAACATGACCACACACCCCACACTCCTCCCATAACAAGACCACACACCCCACACTCCTCCCATAACAAGACCACACACCCCACACTCCTCCCATAACAAGACCACACACCCCACACTCCTCCCATAACATGACCACACACCCCACACTCCTCCCATAACATGACCTCACACCCCACACTCCTCCCATAACAAGACCACACACCCCACACTCCTCCCATAACATGACCTCACACCCCTCACTCCTCCCATAACAAGACCCCACACTCCTCCCATAACATGACCACACACCCCTCACTCCTCCCATAACATGACCGCACACCCCTCACTCCTCCCATAACATGACCCCACACCCCACACTCCTCCCATAACATGACCTCACACCCCTCACTCCTCCCATAACAAGACCGCATACCCCTCACTCCTCCCATAACATGACCTCACACCCCACACTCCTCCCATAACATGACCCCACACCCCACACTCCTCCCATAACATGACCTCACACCCCTCACTCCTCCCATAACATGACCACACACCCCTCACTCCTCCCATAACATGACCCCACACCCCACACTCCTCCCATAACATGACCACACACCCCTCACTCCTCCCATAACATGACCACACACCCCACACTCCTCCCATAACATGACCCCACACCCCACACTCCTCCCATAACATGACCACACACCCCACACTCCTCCCATAACATGACCCCACACCCCACACTCCTCCCATAACATGACCGCACACCCCACACTCCTCCCATAACATGACCGCACACCCCACACTCCTCCCATAACATGACCACACACCCCACACTCCTCCCATAACATGACCGCACATCCCACACTCCTCCCATAACATGACCGCACACCCCTCACTCCTCCCATAACATGACCACACACCCCACACTCCTCCCATAACATGACCGCACACCCCTCACTCCTCCCATAACATGACCACACACCCCTCACTCCTCCCATAACATGACCCCACACCCCACACTCCTCCCATAACATGACCGCACACCCCTCACTCCTCCCATAACATGACCCCACACCCTACACTCCTCCCATAACATGACCGCACACCCCACACTCCTCCCATAACATGACCTCACACCCCACACTCCTCCCATAACATGACCGCACACCCCTCACTCCTCCCATAACATGACCGCACACCCCTCACTCCTCCCATAACATGACCCCACACCCTACACTCCTCCCATAACATGACCGCACACCCCACACTCCTCCCATAACATGACCTCACACCCCACACTCCTCCCATAACATGACCGCACACCCCACACTCCTCCCATAACATGACCCCACACCCCACACTCCTCCCATAACATGACCTCACACCCCTCACTCCTCCCATAACATGACCACACACCCCTCACTCCTCCCATAACATGACCACACACCCCACACTCCTCCCATAACATGACCACACACCCCACACTCCTCCCATAACATGACCTCACACCCCACACTCCTCCCATAACATGACCGCACACCCCACACTCCTCCCATAACATGACCACACACCCCACACTCCTCCCATAACATGACCACACACCCCTCACTCCTCCCATAACATGACCGCACACCCTACACTCCTCCCATAACATGACCACACACCCCACACTCCTCCCATAACATGACCGCACACCCCACACTCCTCCCATAACATGACCACACACCCCTCACTCCTCCCATAACATGACCGCACACCCCACACTCCTCCCATAACATGACCTCACACCCCACACTCCTCCCATAACATGACCGCACACCCCACACTCCTCCCATAACATGACCCCACACCCCTCACTCCTCCCATAACATGACCTCACACCCCTCACTCCTCCCATAACATGACCGCACACCCCTCACTCCTCCCATAACATGACCTCACACCCCTCACTCCTCCCATAACATGACCACACACCCCTCACTCCTCCCATAACATGACCACACACCCCTCACTCCTCCCATAACATGACCACACACCCCTCACTCCTCCCATAACAAGACCACACACCCCACACTCCTCCCATAACATGACCACACACCCCTCACTCCTCCCATAACAAGACCACACACCCCACACTCCTCCCATAACATGACCACACACCCCACACTCCTCCCATAACATGACCACACACCCCACACTCCTCCCATAACATGACCGCACACCCCTCACTCCTCCCATAACATGACCTCACACCCCACACTCCTCCCATAACATGACCGCACACCCCTCACTCCTCCCATAACATGACCGCACACCCCACACTCCTCCCATAACATGACCGCACACCCCACACTCCTCCCATAACATGACCTCACACCCCTCACTCCTCCCATAACATGACCGCACACCCCACACTCCTCCCATAACATGACCTCACACCCCACACTCCTCCCATAACATGACCGCACACCCCTCACTCCTCCCATAACATGACCGCACACCCCACACTCCTCCCATAACATGACCGCACACCCCACACTCCTCCCATAACATGACCTCACACCCCTCACTCCTCCCATAACATGACCGCACACCCCACACTCCTCCCATAACATGACCCCACACCCCACACTCCTCCCATAACATGACCACACACCCCTCACTCCTCCCATAACATGACCTCACACCCCACACTCCTCCCATAACATGACCACACACCCCACACTCCTCCCATAACATGACCACACACCCCACACTCCTCCCATAACATGACCACACACCCCTCACTCCTCCCATAACATGACCTCACACCCCACACTCCTCCCATAACATGACCACACACCCCACACTCCTCCCATAACATGACCACACACCCCTCACTCCTCCCATAACATGACCTCACACCCCACACTCCTCCCATAACATGACCACACACCCCTCACTCCTCCCATAACATGACCACACACCCCTCACTCCTCCCATAACATGACCTCACACCCCACACTCCTCCCATAACATGACCGCACACCCCACACTCCTCCCATAACATGACCGCACACCCCACACTCCTCCCATAACATGACCGCACACCCCACACTCCTCCCATAACATGACCGCACACCCCACACTCCTCCCATAACATGACCTCACACCCCTCACTCCTCCCATAACATGACCGCACACCCCACACTCCTCCCATAACATGACCCCACACCCCTCACTCCTCCCATAACATGACCCCACATCCCACACTCCTCCCATAACATGACCGCACACCCCTCACTCCTCCCATAACATGACCTCACACCCCTCACTCCTCCCATAACATGACCGCACACCCCACACTCCTCCCATAACATGACCACACACCCCTCACTCCTCCCATAACATGACCTCACACCCCACACTCCTCCCATAACATGACCACACACCCCACACTCCTCCCATAACATGACCACACACCCCACACTCCTCCCATAACATGACCACACACCCCTCACTCCTCCCATAACATGACCTCACACCCCACACTCCTCCCATAACATGACCACACACCCCACACTCCTCCCATAACATGACCGCACACCCCACACTCCTCCCATAACATGACCACACACCCCACACTCCTCCCATAACATGACCACACACCCCTCACTCCTCCCATAACATGACCACACACCCCTCACTCCTCCCATAACATGACCACACACCCCTCACTCCTCCCATAACATGACCGCACACCCCACACTCCTCCCATAACATGACCACACACCCCACACTCCTCCCATAACATGACCACACACCCCACACTCCTCCCATAACATGACCTCACACCCCTCACTCCTCCCATAACAAGACCTCACACCCCACACTCCTCCCATAACATGACCACACACCCCACACTCCTCCCATAACATGACCGCACACCCCACACTCCTCCCATAACATGACCACACACCCCACACTCCTCCCATAACATGACCACACACCCCACACTCCTCCCATAACATGACCGCACACCCCACACTCCTCCCATAACATGACCACACACCCCACACTCCTCCCATAACATGACCGCACACCCCACACTCCTCCCATAACATGACCGCACACCCCACACTCCTCCCATAACATGACCACACACCCCACACTCCTCCCATAACATGACCGCATACCCCACACTCCTCCCATAACATGACCTCACACCCCACACTCCTCCATAACATGACCACACACCCCTCACTCCTCCCATAACATGACCTCACACCCCACACTCCTCCCATAACATGACCACACACCCCACACTCCTCCCATAACATGACCTCACACCCCTCACTCCTCCCATAACATGACCGCACACCCCACACTCCTCCCATAACATGACCGCACACCCCACACTCCTCCCATAACATGACCACACACCCCACACTCCTCCCATAACATGACCCCACACCCCACACTCCTCCCATAACATGACCACACACCCCTCACTCCTCCCATAACATGAACCACACACCCCACACTCCTCCATAACATGACCTCACACCCCTCACTCCTCCCATAACATGACCGCACACCCCTCACTCCTCCCATAACATGACCGCACACCCCTCACTCCTCCCATAACATGACCTCACACCCCACACTCCTCCCATAACATGACCACACACCCCTCACTCCTCCCATAACATGACCACACACCCCTCACTCCTCCCATAACATGACCACACACCCCTCACTCCTCCCATAACATGACCGCACACCCCTCACTCCTCCCATAACATGACCTCACACCCCACACTCCTCCCATAACAAGACCACACACCCCTCACTCCTCCCATAACATGACCACACACCCCTCACTCCTCCCATAACATGACCACACACCCTCACTCCTCCATAACATGACCACACACCCCTCACTCCTCCCATAACATGACCACACACCCCTCACTCCTCCCATAACATGACCACACACCCCTCACTCCTCCCATAACATGACCACACACCCCTCACTCCTCCCATAACATGACCACACACCCCTCACTCCTCCCATAACATGACCACACACCCCACACTCCTCCCATAACATGACACCACACCCCACACTCCTCCCATAACATGACCACACACCCCTCACTCCTCCCATAACATGACCACACACCCCTCACTCCTCCATAACATGACCACACACCCCTCACTCCTCCCATAACATGACCACACACCCACACTCCTCCCATAACATGACCACACACCCCTCACTCCTCCCATAACATGACCACACACCCCTCACTCCTCCCATAACATGACCTCATACCCCTCACTCCTCCCATAACATGACCCCACACCCCTCACTCCTCCCATAACATGACCACACACCCCACACTCCTCCCATAACATGACCACACACCCCTCACTCCTCCCATAACATGACCCCACACCCCTCACTCCTCCCATAACATGACCACACACCCCACACTCCTCCCATAACATGACCGCACACCCCTCACTCCTCCCATAACATGACCTCACACCCCTCACTCCTCCCATAACATGACCGCACACCCCACACTCCTCCCATAACATGACCGCACACCCCTCACTCCTCCCATAACATGACCGCACACCCACACTCCTCCCATAACATGACCGCACACCCCACACTCCTCCCATAACATGACCGCACACCCCACACTCCTCCCATAACATGACCGCACACCCCACACTCCTCCCATAACATGACCTCACACCCTCACTCCTCCCATAACATGACCCCACACCCCACACTCCTCCCATAACATGACCCACACCCCACACTCCTCCCATAACATGACCGCACACCCCTCACTCCTCCCATAACATGACCACACACCCCTCACTCCTCCCATAACATGACCGCACACCCCACACTCCTCCCATAACATGACCGCACACCCCACACTCCTCCCATAACATGACCTCACACCCCACACTCCTCCCATAACATGACCTCACACCCCTCACTCCTCCCATAACATGACCACACACCCCACACTCCTCCCATAACATGACCCCACACCCCACACTCCTCCCATAACATGACCACACACCCCTCACTCCTCCCATAACATGACCACACACCCCTCACTCCTCCCATAACATGACCACACACCCCTCACTCCTCCCATAACATGACCGCACACCCCACACTCCTCCCATAACATGACCCCACACCCCACACTCCTCCCATAACATGACCACACACCCCTCACTCCTCCCATAACATGACCACACACCCCTCACTCCTCCCATAACATGACCACACACCCCACACTCCTCCCATAACATGACCGCACACCCCACACTCCTCCCATAACATGACCGCACACCCCACACTCCTCCCATAACATGACCGCACACCCCACACTCCTCCCATAACATGACCACACACCCCACACTCCTCCCATAACATGACCACACACCCCTCACTCCTCCATAACATGACCTCACACCCCTCACTCCTCCCATAACATGACCGCACACCCCACACTCCTCCCATAACATGACCGCACACCCTACACTCCTCCCATAACATGACCCCACACCCCACACTCCTCCCATAACATGACCACACACCCCTCACTCCTCCCATAACATGACCACACACCCCACACTCCTCCCATAACATGACCTCACACCCCTCACTCCTCCCATAACATGACCTCACACCCCTCACTCCTCCCATAACATGACCCCACACCCCACACTCCTCCCATAACATGACCCCACACCCCACACTCCTCCCATAACATGACCTCACACCCCACACTCCTCCCATAACATGACCACACACCCCACACTTCTCCCATAACATGACCACACACCCCTCACTCCTCCCATAACATGACCCCACACCCCACACTCCTCCCATAACATGACCACACACCCCTCACTCCTCCCATAACATGACCACACACCCCACACTCCTCCCATAACATGACCGCACACCCCTACACTCCTCCCATAACATGACCGCACACCCTACACTCCTCCCATAACATGACCGCACACCCCACACTCCTCCCATAACATGACCGCACACCCCTCACTCCTCCCATAACATGACCGCACACCCCACACTCCTCCCATAACATGACCGCACACCCCACACTCCTCCCATAACATGACCACACACCCCACACTCCTCCCATAACATGACCACACACCCCTCACTCCTCCCATAACATGACCTCACACCCCTCACTCCTCCCATAACATGACCACACACCCCTCACTCCTCCCATAACATGACCGCACACCCCTCACTCCTCCCATAACATGACCACCCCACACTCCTCCCATAACATGACCGCATACCCCACACTCCTCCCATAACATGACCACACACCCCTCACTCCTCCCATAACATGACCTCACACCCCTCACTCCTCCCATAACATGACCACACACCCCTCACTCCTCCCATAACATGACCGCACACCCCTCACTCCTCCCATAACATGACCGCACACCCCTCACTCCTCCCATAACATGACCGCACACCCCACACTCCTCCCATAACATGACCGCACACCCCACACTCCTCCCATAACATGACCACACACCCCACACTCCTCCCATAACATGACCACACACCCCTCACTCCTCCCATAACATGACCTCACACCCCTCACTCCTCCCATAACATGACCACACACCCCTCACTCCTCCCATAACATGACCGCACACCCCTCACTCCTCCCATAACATGACCCCACACCCCACACTCCTCCCATAACATGACCGCACACCCCACACTCCTCCCATAACATGACCCCACACCCCTCACTCCTCCCATAACATGACCACACACCCCTCACTCCTCCCATAACATGACCACACACCCCTCACTCCTCCCATAACATGACCGCACACCCTACACTCCTCCCATAACATGACCGCACACCCCTCACTCCTCCCATAACATGACCACACACCCCTCACTCCTCCCATAACATGACCTCACACCCCACACTCCTCCCATAACATGACCGCATACCCCACACTCCTCCCATAACATGACCTCACACCCCACACTCCTCCCATAACATGACCGCACACCCCTCACTCCTCCCATAACATGACCACACACCCCTCACTCCTCCCATAACATGACCTCACACCCCACACTCCTCCCATAACATGACCGCACACCCTACACTCCTCCCATAACATGACCACACACCCCTCACTCCTCCCATAACATGACCACACACCCTCACTCCTCCCATAACATGACCTCACACCCCACACTCCTCCCATAACATGACCGCATACCCCACACTCCTCCATAACATGACCCCACACCCCACACTCCTCCAATAACATGACCGCACACCCCACACTCCTCCCATAACATGACCGCACACCCCACACTCCTCCCATAACATGACCGCACACCCCTCACTCCTCCCATAACATGACCACACACCCCACACTCCTCCCATAACATGACCGCACACCCCACACTCCTCCCATAACATGACCGCACACCCCACACTCCTCCCATAACATGACCCCACACCCCACACTCCTCCCATAACATGACCTCACACCCCTCACTCCTCCCATAACATGACCCCACACCCCACACTCCTCCCATAACATGACCTCACACCCCTCACTCCTCCCATAACATGACCCCACACCCTACACTCCTCCCATAACATGATCGCACACCCATCACTCCTCCCATAACATGACCACACCCCTCACTCCTCCCATAACATGACCGCACACCCCTCACTCCTCCCATAACATGACCACACACCCCACACTCCTCCCATAACATGACCTCACACCCCTCACTCCTCCCATAACATGACCACACACCCCTCACTCCTCCCATAACATGACCTCACACCCTACACTCCTCCCATAACATGACCACACACCCATCACTCCTCCCATAACATGACCACACACCCCTCACTCCTCCCATAACATGACCACACACCCCTCACTCCTCCCATAACATGACCGCACACCCTACACTCCTCCCATAACATGACCGCACACCCTACACTCCTCCCATAACATGACCTCACACCCCTCACTCCTCCCATAACATGACCACACACCCCTCACTCCTCCCATAACATGACCTCACACCCCTCACTCCTCCCATAACATGACCACACACCCCACACTCCTCCCATAACATGACCGCACACCCTACACTCCTCCCATAACATGACCTCACACCCCTCACTCCTCCCATAACATGACCGCACACCCCTCACTCCTCCCATAACATGACCACACACCCCACACTCCTCCCATAACATGACCGCACACCCCACACTCCTCCATAACATGACCTCACACCCCTCACTCCTCCCATAACATGACCACACACCCCACACTCCTCCCATAACATGACCGCACACCCTACACTCCTCCCATAACATGACCGCACACCCCACACTCCTCCCATAACATGACCGCACACCCCACACTCCTCCCATAACATGACCGCACACCCTACACTCCTCCCATAACATGACCTCACACCCCTCACTCCTCCCATAACATGACCACACACCCCACACTCCTCCATAACATGACCGAACACCCCACACTCCTCCCATAACATGACCTCACACCCCTCACTCCTCCCATAACATGACCTCACACCCCTCACTCCTCCCATAACATGACCTCACACCCACACTCCTCCCATAACATGATCGCACACCCCTCACTCCTCCCATAACATGACCGCACACCCTACACTCCTCCCATAACATGACCGCACACCCTACACTCCTCCCATAACATGACCTCACACCCCTCACTCCTCCCATAACATGACCGCACACCCCACACTCCTCCCATAACATGACCGCACACCCTACACTCCTCCCATAACATGACCGCACACCCTACACTCCTCCCATAACATGACCGCACACCCCACACTCCTCCCATAACATGACCGCACACCCTACACTCCTCCCATAACATGACCGCACACCCTACACTCCTCCATAACATGACCTCACACCCCTCACTCCTCCCATAACATGACCACACACCCCACACTCCTCCCATAACATGACCGAACACCCCACACTCCTCCCATAACATGACCTCACACCCCACACTTCTCCCATAACATGACCGCACACCCCACACTCCTCCCATAACATGACCTCACACCCCTCACTCCTCCCATAACATGACCTCACACCCCACACTCCTCCCATAACATGACCTCACACCCCTCACTCCTCCCATAACATGACCACACACCCCTCACTCCTCCCATAACATGACCTCACACCCCTCACTCCTCCCATAACATGACCTCACACCCCACACTCCTCCCATAACATGACCACACACCCCACACTCCTCCCATAACATGACCACACACCCCTCACTCCTCCCATAACATGACCCCACACCCCTCACTCCTCCCATAACATGACCGCACACCCCTCACTCCTCCCATAACATGACCGCACACCCCACACTCCTCCCATAACATGACCACACACCCCTCACTCCTCCCATAACATGACCTCACACCCCACACTCCTCCCATAACATGACCGCACACCCCACACTCCTCCCATAACATGACCACACACCCCACACTCCTCCCATAACATGACCTCACACCCCTCACTCCTCCCATAACATGACCTCACACCCCACACTCCTCCCATAACATGACCACACACCCCACACTCCTCCCATAACATGACCGCACACCCCACACTCCTCCCATAACATGACCACACACCCCACACTTCTCCCATAACATGACCGCACACCCTACACTCCTCCCATAACATGACCGCACACCCCACACTCCTCCCATAACATGACCGCACACCCTACACTCCTCCCATAACATGACCCCACACCCTACACTCCTCCCATAACATGACCTCACACCCCTCACTCCTCCCATAACATGACCACACACCCCACACTTCTCCCATAACATGACCACACACCCCACACTCCTCCCATAACATGACCACACACCCCACACTCCTCCCATAACATGACCACACACCCCACACTCCTCCCATAACATGACCGCACACCCCACACTCCTCCCATAACATGACCACACACCCCACACTCCTCCCATAACATGACCGCACACCCCACACTCCTCCTATAACATGACCACACACCCCACACTCCTCCCATAACATGACCGCACACCCCTCACTCCTCCCATAACATGACCACACACCCCACACTCCTCCCATAACATGACCTCACACCCTACACTCCTCCCATAACATGACCTCACACCCCTCACTCCTCCCATAACATGACCACACACCCCACACTTCTCCCATAACATGACCACACACCCCACACTCCTCCCATAACATGACCGCACACCCCACACTCCTCCCATAACATGACCACACACCCCTCACTCCTCCCATAACATGACCACACACCCCTCACTCCTCCCATAACAAGACCACACACCCCACACTCCTCCCATAACATGACCACACACCCCTCACTCCTCCCATAACATGACCACACACCCCTCACTCCTCCCATAACATGACCACACACCCCACACTCCTCCCATAACATGACCTCACACCCTACACTCCTCCCATAACATGACCTCACACCCCTCACTCCTCCCATAACATGACCACACACCCCTCACTCCTCCCATAACATGACCGCACACCCCTCACTCCTCCCATAACATGACCGCACACCCATCACTCCTCCTATAACATGACCGCACACCCCACACTCCTCCCATAACATGACCACACACCCTACACTTCTCCCATAACATGACCGCACACCCCACACTCCTCCCATAACATGACCGCACACCCCACACTCCTCCCATAACATGACCGCACACCCCACACTCCTCCCATAACATGACCTCACACCCCACACTCCTCCCATAACATGACCACACACCCCACACTCCTCCCATAACATGACCTCACACCCCACACTCCTCCCATAACATGACCTCACACCCCTCACTCCTCCCATAACATGACCACACACCCCACACTCCTCCCATAACATGACCGCACACCCCACACTCCTCCCATAACATGACCACACACCCCTCACTCCTCCCATAACATGACCACACACCCCTCACTCCTCCCATAACAAGACCACACACCCCACACTCCTCCCATAACATGACCACACACCCCTCACTCCTCCCATAACATGACCACACACCCCTCACTCCTCCCATAACATGACCACACACCCCACACTCCTCCCATAACATGACCTCACACCCTACACTCCTCCCATAACATGACCTCACACCCCTCACTCCTCCCATAACATGACCACACACCCCTCACTCCTCCCATAACATGACCGCACACCCCTCACTCCTCCCATAACATGACCGCACACCCATCACTCCTCCTATAACATGACCGCACACCCCACACTCCTCCCATAACATGACCACACACCCTACACTTCTCCCATAACATGACCGCACACCCCACACTCCTCCCATAACATGACCGCACACCCCACACTCCTCCCATAACATGACCGCACACCCCACACTCCTCCCATAACATGACCTCACACCCCACACTCCTCCCATAACATGACCACACACCCCACACTCCTCCCATAACATGACCACACACCCCACACTCCTCCCATAACATGACCTCACACCCCTCACTCCTCCCATAACATGACCACACACCCCACACTCCTCCCATAACATGACCGCACACCCTACACTCCTCCTATAACATGACCTCACACCCCTCACTCCTCCCATAACATGACCGCACACCCTACACTCCTCCCATAACATGACCGCACACCCCACACTTCTCCCATAACATGACCGCACACCCCTCACTCCTCCCATAACATGACCACACACCCCTCACTCCTCCCATAACATGACCGCACACCCCTCACTCCTCCCATAACATGACCGCACACCCCTCACTCCTCCCATAACATGACCGCACACCCTACACTCCACCCATAACATGACCACACACCCCTCACTCCTCCCATAACATGACCACACACCCCTCACTCCTCCATAACATGACCGCACACCCTCACTCCTCCCATAACATGACCGCACACCCATCACTCCTCCTATAACATGACCGCACACCCCACACTCCTCCCATAACATGACCACACACCCCACACTCCTCCCATAACATGACCACACACCCCACACTTCTCCCATAACATGACCGCACACCCCTCACTCCTCCCATAACATGACCACACACCCCACACTCCTCCCATAACATGACCGCACACCCTACACTCCTCCTATAACATGACCTCACACCCCTCACTCCTCCCATAACATGACCGCACACCCATCACTCCTCCCATAACATGACCCCACACCCCTCACTCCTCCCATAACATGACCTCACACCCCACACTCCTCCCATAACATGACCACACACCCCACACTCCTCCCATAACATGACCACACACCCTACACTTCTCCCATAACATGACCGCACACCCCTCACTCCTCCCATAACATGACCACACACCCCACACTCCTCCCATAACATGACCGCACACCCTACACTCCTCCCATAACATGACCGCACACCCTACACTCCTCCTATAACATGACCTCACACCCCTCACTCCTCCCATAACATGACCGCACACCCCTCACTCCTCCCATAATATGACCACACACCCCACACTCCTCCCATAACATGACCACACACCCCACACTCCTCCCATAACATGACCTCACACCCCTCACTCCTCCCATAACATGACCTCACACCCCTCACTCCTCCCATAACATGACCTCACACCCCACACTCCTCCCATAACATGACCACACACCCCACACTCCTCCCATAACATGACCGCACACCCCACACTTCTCCCATAACATGACCACACACCCCACACTCCTCCCATAACATGACCACACACCCCACACTCCTCCCATAACATGACCGCACACCCCACACTCCTCCCATAACATGACCGCACACCCCACACTCCTCCCATAACATGACCACACACCCCTCACTCCTCCCATAACATGACCACACACCCCTCACTCCTCCCATAACATGACCGCACACCCCACACTCCTCCCATAACATGACCACACACCCCACACTTCTCCCATAACATGACCTCACACCCCACTCTCCTCCCATAACATGACCACACACCCCACACTCCTCCCATAACATGACCACACACCCCTCACTCCTCCCATAACATGACCTCACACCCCACACTCCTCCCATAACATGACCACACACCCCTCACTCCTCCCATAATATGACCACACACCCCACACTCCTCCCATAACATGACCCCACACCCCACACTCCTCCCATAACATGACCAAACACCCCACACTCCTCCCATAACATGACCGCACACCCCACACTCCTCCCATAACATGACCGCACACCCCTCACTCCTCCCATAACATGACCACACACCCCACACTCCTCCCATAACATGACCACACACCCCACACTCCTCCCATAACATGACCCCACACCCCACACTCCTCCCATAACATGACCAAACACCCCACACTCCTTCCATAACATGACCTCACACCCCTCACTCCTCCCATAACATGACCCCACACCCCACACTCCTCCCATAACATGACCGCACACCCCACACTCCTCCCATAACATGACCACACACCCCACACTCCTCCCATAACATGACCGCACACCCCACACTCCTCCCATAACATGACCCCACACCCCACACTCCTCCCATAACATGACCGCACACCCCTCACTCCTCCCATAACATGACCTCACACCCCACACTCCTCCCATAACATGACCGCACACCCCTCACTCCTCCCATAACATGACCTCACACCCCACACTCCTCCCATAACATGACCTCATACCCCACACTCCTCCCATAACATGACCGCACACCCCACACTCCTCCCATAACATGACCGCACACCCCTCACTCCTCCCATAACATGACCCCACACCCCTCACTCCTCCCATAACATGACCACACACCCCTCACTCCTCCCATAACATGACCACACACCCCTCACTCCTCCCATAACATGACCACACACCCCTCACTCCTCCCATAACATGACCGCACACCCCTCACTCCTCCCATAACATGACCGCACACCCCTCACTCCTCCCATAACATGACCGCACACCCCTCACTCCTCCCATAACATGACCTCACACCCCACACTCCTCCCATAACATGACCCACACCCCACACTCCTCCCATAACATGACCGCACACCCCACACTCCTCCCATAACATGACCCCACACCCCTCACTCCTCCCATAACGTCACCGCACACCCCACACTCCTCCCATAACATGACCGCATACCCCACACTCCTCCCATAACATGACCACACACCCCACACTCCTCCCATAACATGACCACACACCCCTCACTCCTCCCATAACATGACCACACACCCCTCACTCCTCCCATAACATGACCACACACCCCACACTCCTCCCATAACATGACCGCACACCCCACACTCCTCCCATAACATGACCACACACCCCACACTCCTCCCATAACATGACCTCACACCCCTCACTCCTCCCATAACATGACCCCACACTCCTCCCATAACATGACCGCACACCCCTCACTCCTCCCATAACATGACCACACACCCCACACTCCTCCCATAACATGACCGCACACCCCACACTCCTCCCATAACATGACCGCACACCCCACACTCCTCCCATAACAAGACCGCATACCCCTCACTCCTCCATAACATGACCACACACCCCACACTCCTCCCATAACATGACCGCACACCCCTCACTCCTCCATAACATGACCACACACCCCTCACTCCTCCCATAACATGACCACACACCCCACACTCCTCCCATAACATGACCTCACACCCCACACTCCTCCCATAACATGACCACACACCCCTCACTCCTCCATAACATGACCACACACCCCTCACTCCTCCCATAACATGACCACACACCCCACACTCCTCCCATAACATGACCTCACACCCCACACTCCTCCCATAACATGACCACACACCCCTCACTCCTCCCATAACATGACCGCACACCCCACACTCCTCCCATAACAAGACCGCATACCCCTCACTCCTCCCATAACATGACCACACACCCCACACTCCTCCCATAACATGACCGCACACCCCTCACTCCTCCCATAACATGACCACACACCCCTCACTCCTCCCATAACATGACCACACACCCCTCACTCCTCCCATAACATGACCACACACCCCACACTCCTCCCATAACATGACCTCACACCCCACACTCCTCCCATAACATGACCACACACCCCTCACTCCTCCCATAACATGACCACACACCCCACACTCCTCCCATAACATGACCGCACACCCCTCACTCCTCCCATAACATGACCACACACCCCACACTCCTCCCATAACATGACCTCACACCCCACACTCCTCCCATAACATGACCACACACCCCTCACTCCTCCCATAACATGACCTCACACCCCACACTCCTCCCATAACATGACCTCACACCCCACACTCCTCCCATAACATGACCACACACCCCTCACTCCTCCCA
>JBBDGT010000303.1:0-36462 GCA_037306005.1 Rhinophrynus dorsalis | reverse complement strand
TCTGTATTACCAAGGGGACAAACCCTGTATTACCAAGGGGACAAACACTGTAGTACCAAGAGGACAAACACTGTATTACCAAGGGGACAAACACTGTATTACCAAGAGACAAACCCTGTATTACGAAGGGTACAAACACTGTAGTACCAAGAGGACAAACACTGTATTACCAAGGGGACAAACCCTGTATTACCAAGAGACAAACCCTGTATTACGAAGGGTACAAACACTGTATTACCAAGGGGACAAACACTGTATTACCAAGGGACAAACCCTGTATTACCAAGGGGACAAACACTGTATTACCAAGAGACAAACACTGTATTACCAAGGGGACAAACACTGTATTACCAAGGGACAAACCCTGTATTACCAAGAGACAAACCCTGTATTACCAAGAGACAAACCCTGTATTACCAAGGGGACAAACACTGTATTACCAAGAGACAAATACTGTATTACCAAGGGGACAAACCCTGTATTACCAAGAGACAAACCCTGTATTACCAAGAGACAAACCCTGTATTACCAAGGGGACATACACTGTATTACCAAGGGACAAACCCTGTATTACCAAGGGGACAAACACTGTATTACCAAGAGACAAACACAGTATTACCAAGGGACAAACACTGTATTACCAAGGGGACAAATACTGTATTACCAAGAGGACAAACACTGTATTACCAAGTATTACCAAGGGTACAAACACTGTATTACCAAGGGGACAAATACTGTATTACCAAGGGGACAAACACTGTATTACCAAGGGACAAACACTGTATTACCAAGAGGACAAACACTGTATTACCAAAGGACAAACACTGTATTACCAAGGGGACAAACACTGTATTACCAAGGGGACAAACCCCTGTATTACCAAGAGGCAAACACTGTATTACCAAGAGACAAACACTGTATTACCAAGGGGACAAATACTGTATTACCAAGGGGACAAATACTGTATTACCAAGAGGACAAACACTGTATTACCAGGGTACAAACACTGTATTACCAAGGGGACAAATACTGTATTACCAAGGGACAAACACTGTATTACCAAGGGGACAAATACTGTATTACCAGAGGACAAACACTGTATTACCAAGGGTACAAGCACTGTATTACCAAGGGGACAAATACTGTATTACCAAGGGGACAAACACTGTATTACCAAGGGGACAAATACTGTATTACCAAGAGGACAAACACTGTATTACCAAGGACAAACACTGTATTACCAAGAGGACAAACACTGTATTACCAAGAGGACAAACACTGTATTACCAAGAGACAAACACTGTATTACCAAGGGAACAAACTCTATATTACCAAGAGACAAACACGGTATTACCAAGAGACAAACACTGTATTACCAAGGGGACAAACACTGTTTTACTAAGAGACAAACACTGTATTACCAAGGGGACAAACACTGTATTACCAAGATGACAAACCCTGTATTACCAAGGGGACAAACACTGTATTACCAAAGGACAAACACTGTATTACCAAGAGGACAAACACTGTATTACCAAGGTGACAAATACTGTATTACCAAGAGGACAAACACTGTATTACCAAGGGGACAAACCCTGTATTACCAAGAGACAAACACTGTATTACCCAGGGGGACAAACACTGTATTACCAAGGGGGACAAACCCTGTATTACCAAGGGGACAAACATTGTATTACCAAGAGACAAACCCTGTATTACCAGGGGACAAACACTGTATTACCAAGGGACAAACCCTGTATTACCAGGGGACAAACACTGTAGTACCAAGAGGACAAACACTGTATTACCAAGGGGACAAACACTGTATTACCAAGAGACAAACCCTGTATTACGAAGGGTACAACACTGTAGTACCAAGAGGACAAACACTGTATTACCAAGGGGACAAACTCTGTATTACCAAGAGACAAACCCTGTATTACGAAGGGTACAAACACTGTATTACCAAGGGACAAACCCTGTATTACCAAGGGGACAAACACTGTATTACCAAGGGGACAAACACTGTAATTACCAAGGGACAAACCCTGTATTACCAAGAGACAAACACTGTATTACCAAGAGACAAACCCTGTATTACCAAGGGGACATACACTGTATTACCAAGGGACAAACCCTGTATTACCAAGAGGACAAACCCTGTATTACCAAAGGACAAACACTGTATTACCAAAGGACAAACCCTGTATTACCAAGGGACAAACACTGTATTACCAAGGGACAAACCCTGTATTACCAAGGGGACAAACACTGTATTACCAAGGGACAAACCCTGTATTACCAAGGGACAAACCCTCTATTACGGAGGATATGAAACATTCCCATTGGTTTAATTGTGCATTAACCCCTCAAATACTGGACACAGCAACAATACATTGTGTTTACATTGGTTGAGGTTTGGGGAGTCTGACCTCACCCCTCAGGTGTGTGTCCCCAGAATCAGCACCACGTTGCTTTATGATAAGGCCCCTGGCAGAGCTGTGTGTTCATAACGAATTGTCCGTAATTAAATAATGATTAAATAATAATTTTCTTTATCTAGGAGTCATTCGAAGGTGAAGGCTCAGATACTGGAAATATCCTCCGTTAACCCCAAATCCAGGACAGGTTCAGGACTTGCTGTTTTCTGTGGCCATCTCTTATCTGTGACCCCATGTCCCTAGATAATGACCCCTACCATCTCTTATCTGTGATCCCATGTGCTGAGATAATGACCCCTACCATCTCTTATCTGTGACCCCATGTGCTGAGATAATGACCCCTACCATCTCTTATCTGTGACCCCTATGTCCCTAGATAATGACCCTACCATCTCTTATCTGTGACCCCATGTCCCTAGATAATGACCCCTACCATCTCTTATCTGTGACCCCATGTGCTGAGATAATGACCCCTACCATCTCTTATCTGTGACCCCATGTGCGAGATAATGACCCCTACCATCTCTTAGCTATGACCCCTATGTCCCTAGATAATGACCCCTACCATCTCTTAGCTATGACCCCTATGTCCCTAGATAATGACCCCTACCATCTCTTAGCTATCACCCTATGTCCCTAGATAATGACCCCTACCATCTCTTAGCTATGACCCCTATGTCCCTAGATAATGACCACTACCATCTCTTAGCTATGACCCTATGTCCCTAGATAATGACCCCTACCATCTCTTAGCTATGACCCCTATGTCCCTAGATAATGACCCCTACCATCTCTTATCTGTGACCCATGTCCCTAGATAATGACCCCTACCATCTCTTATCTGTGACCCCATGTGCTGAGATAATGACCCCTACCATCTCTTATCTGTGACCCCATGTGCTGAGATAATGACCCCTACCATCTCTTAGCTATGACCCCTATGTCCCTAGATAATGACCCCTACCATCTCTTAGCTATGACCCCTATGTCCCTAGATAATGACCCCTACCATCTCTTAGCTATCACCCTATGTCCTAGATAATGACCCCTACCATCTCTTAGCTATGACCCCTATGTCCCTAGATAATGACCCCTACCATCTCTTAGCTATGACCCCTATGTCCCTAGATAATGACCCCTACCATCTCTTAGCTATGACCCCTATGTCCCTAGATAATGACCCCTACCATCTCTTAGCTATGACCCCTATGTCCCTAGATAATGACCACTACCATCTCTTAGCTATGACCCCTATGTCCCTAGATAATGACCCCTACCATCTCTTAGCTATGACCCCTATGTCCCTAGATAATGACCCCTACCATCTCTTAGCTATGACCCCTATGTCCCTAGATAATGACCCTACCATCTCTTAGCTATGACCCCTATGTCCCTAGATAATGACCCCTACCATCTCTTAGCTATGACCCCTATGTCCCTAGATAATGACCCCTACCATCTCTTAGCTATGACCCCTATGTCCCTAGATAATGACCCCTACCATCTCTTAGCTATCACCCCATGTCCCTAGATAATGACCCCTACCATCTCTTAGCTGTGACCCCATGTGCTGACATAATGACCCCTACCATCTCTTAGCTATGACCCCTATGTCCCTAGATAATGACCCCTACCATCTCTTAGCTATGACCCCTATGTCCCTAGATAATGACCCCTACCATCTCTTAGCTATGACCCCTATGTCCCTAGATAATGACCCCTACCATCTCTTAGCTATGACCCCTATGTCCCTAGATAATGACCCCTACCATCTCTTATCTGTGACCCCATGTGCTGAGATAATGACCCCTACCATCTCTTATCTGTGACCCCATGTGCTGAGATAATGACCCCTACCATCTCTTAGCTATGACCCCTATGTCCCTAGATAATGACCCCTACCATCTCTTAGCTATGACCCCTATGTCCCTAGATAATGACCCCTACCATCTCTTAGCTATCACCCTATGTCCCTAGATAATGACCCCTACCATCTCTTATCTGTGACCCCATGTGCTGAGATAATGACCCCTACCATCTCTTAGCTATGACCCCTATGTCCCTAGATAATGACCCCTACCATCTCTTAGCTATGACCCCTATGTCCCTAGATAATGACCACTACCATCTCTTAGCTATGACCCCTATGTCCCTAGATAATGACCCCTACCATCTCTTAGCTATGACCCCTATGTCCCTAGATAATGACCCCTACCATCTCTTAGCTATGACCCCTATGTCCCTAGATAATGACCCCTACCATCTCTTAGCTATGACCCCTATGTCCCTAGATAATGACCCCTACCATCTCTTAGCTATGACCCCTATGTCCCTAGATAATGACCCCTACCATCTCTTAGCTATGACCCCTATGTCCCTAGATAATGACCCTACCATCTCTTAGCTATGACCCCTATGTCCCTAGATAATGACCCCTACCATCTCTTAGCTATCACCCCATGTCCCTAGATAATGACCCCTACCATCTCTTAGCTGTGACCCCATGTGCTGACATAATGACCCCTACCATCTCTTAGCTATGACCCCTATGTCCCTAGATAATGACCCCTACCATCTCTTAGCTATGACCCCTATGTCCCTAGATAATGACCCCTACCATCTCTTAGCTATGACCCCTATGTCCCTAGATAATGACCCCTACCATCTCTTAGCTATGACCCCTATGTCCCTAGATAATGACCCCTACCATCTCTTAGCTATGACCCCTATGTCCCTAGATAATGACCCCTACCATCTCTTAGCTATCACCCCATGTCCCTAGATAATGACCCCTACCATCTCTTAGCTATCACCCCATGTCCCTAGATAATGACCCCCACCGCCTCCAGCGCAGTATTCATTATGGAGGATCATGACCCCAGGGAGTTCCCGGCAGTGACCTTTATTTTGTACCATAAACCCTGGGGACTTGGGGTTTGGAAGGAATCCTGCGTACAGAATATTTTAGAGGCACAAAATAGACAAGAGACACCGGGAATCGGACACAAACAAGTCTCCACATCTAAATGTGAAATTGTATCTCAGGAACACAAAGGATTAAATGGAGTTGGGTCCATATCATTTCAGGATTCATTTTAATTGTTTAACATTTCTGTTAATTTCATAAAATCAGAGTTTATGAGAAAAAAATCAGTGTATTTTTAAATGAAATAAATGATATAAAAGTAATTTCTGTGGTTTCCTTATTGTGGGACTAAAGCTAAAGCAGCGGATGTGGGGCGAAAGGAGAGTCGCTAAGGGGCAGATCCATATCCCCCGTGATTTAAATGTGCCTTTAACTCACTGAATGCCAGGGCGGTCTCCACTAATTACATCACATTGTGTCAGAGACCTCTCAGCAATTCAGGGCTTTAAAAGTCAATTGATGTTCTGAGAATTTTATCTCACCTGTGGAACCATTGGTGTGTATTATCAAGGTAATAATATATGTGTAATGCCCAGGTAATAATATGTGTGTAATACCCAGGTAATATCTGTGTGTAATACCCAGGTAATAATATCTGTCTGTAATACCCAGGTAATATCTGTGTGTAATACCCGGGTTATAATGTCTGTCTGTAATACTGAGGTAATAATATGTGTGTAATACCCAGGTAATATCTGTGTGTAATACCCAGGTAATAATATCTGTCTGTAATACCCAGGTAATATCTGTGTGTAATACCCAGGTAATAATATGTGCATAATACCCAGGTAATATCTGTGTGTAATACCCAGGTAATAATATCTGTCTGTAATACCCAGGTAATATCTGTGTGTAATACCCGGGTTATAATGTCTGTCTGTAATACTGAGGTAATAATATGTGTGTAACACACAGGTTATAATGTCTGTGTGTAATACCCAGGTTATAATATGTGTGTAATGTCCAGGTAATAAAATCTGTGTGTAATACCCAGGTAATAATATGTGTGTAATACCCAGGTAATAATATGTGTGTAACACACAGGTTATAATGTCTGTGTGTAATACCCAGGTAATAATATGTGTGTAATACCCAGGTAATAATATGTGTGTAACACACAGGTTATACTGTCTGTGTGTAATACCCAGGTTATAATATGTGTGTAATGTCCAGGTAATAAAATCTGTGTGTAATACCCAGGTAATAATATCTGTGTGTAATACCCAGGTAATAATATGTGTGTAACACACAGGTTATAATGTCTGTGTGTAATACCCAGGTTATAATATGTGTGTAATGTCCAGGTAATAAAATATGTGTGTAATACCCAGGTAATAATATCTGTGTGTAATACCCAGGTAATAATATGTGTGTAATGTCCAGGTAATAATATCTGTCTGTAATACCCAGGTAATAATATCTGTGTGTAATACTGAGGTAATAATATGTGTGTAATACCCAGGTAATAATATGTGTGTAACACACAGGTTATACTGTCTGTGTGTAATACCCAGGTTATAATATGTGTGTAATGTCCAGGTAATAATATCTGTCTGTAATACCCAGGTAATAATATCTGTGTGTAATACCCAGGTAATAATATGTGTGTAACACACAGGTTATAATGTCTGTGTGTAATACCCAGGTTATAATATGTGTGTAATGTCCAGGTAATAATATCTGTCTGTAATACCCAGGTAATATCTGTGTGTAATACCTAGGTAATAATATCTGTCTGTAATACCCAGGTAATATCTGTGTGTAATACCCAGGTAATATCTGTGTGTAATACCCGGGTTTTAATATCTCTCTATAATACCCAGGTAATAAAACCTATGTGTAATATCCAGGTAATAATATCTGTGTGTAATACCCAGGTAATAATATCTGTGTGCAATTCCCAGGTAATATCTGTAATAAATTTACAAAAGTCAAACATAGTGAATAAATACAATGTATTGCAGGTCTAGAGTTAAACATATAGCTTCAAGAAAAGAAAGAAGATAGAACAGATGTGGGTGAATTGCCCACCTTAGAAAAGACCAGTTCAATACTATATCAAAAAAGGGGGTCACTCCCTAGAAAAGACACACTAATGACGCCATAAAATAGGTATTTATTGGTAGTGTATAATAAAAGAAATATTAAAACATACGAGATCTTATCGAGCTTATTGACAAGATCCCTAAAAGAACACTTTCCGTGTTACTGAGAGACCGTCACTGTCTTCGTTGCCTGTTTAGCCGGTACATATTGAGCTTCCGATGCCTTCACCAGAGCTTGTAGCAGCTAGATGACTTACCCTATGAATAAATTCTATAACTGAGGCATATAAAGCATTTCACAATCATACCCAAATTCGGGAACTCTTGTGAAGCGCTGCTTCAGTGTGGACAGAAATACGGGTGAACAGCGGTCTCGTGCCAACTGCCACCATTAGTCCAACTCTATTTCACTGTAACTAAGTTAGATTACACAAAGTGTAAAAGATCACATATTCAGATGGTCAATTATTTAGTCACTTCGCCACGGTCTACCAGTGGGAACCATATACGAAGTATGACCACCAGATGATCAATAGATCCGGAAACAGCGGTCTCATGCCACCTGTTTACCTAGATCATACTGTGTGCAAATGTCATCGCTGCTATATAATATTTAATATAAATAGACTATTAAATATATGCTGTCTATCTATCTATATTGCGGCTCTATTCGGCTGGATTGAGTAAATATAAACTCACATCAAGGCGGAGCCGTTAAATATCTTTCTTTGTAATACATACAGACAACTGTGTCGCCTGGACTATAAGTCTCAAGAACTAACAGATAGCCCAACGCGTTTCGTCGGACACAACCGACTTCATCAGGGGCAAATTCTTGAATGGCAGGTTTCTAGTGCCTAGTTATATACCTTGAGAACCGTTAGGATAGGTGCATTTCAAATTGCTTATTCTAATTTCCAATTGGATAACGTTCGTGTTCTCGCGAGAGTTAGTACTTAGTAACCAAAACGGAGATTACATTGTAACCCAATCTAAAGGAGAACACTCCATGCTTGTTTACATTGGCAGGCATTAACTCTTACTCAGCCTACCTTAGCAAACTGCATGTATATTTAAAGTAACAGATATTAACACTTATTTTACCATCTTGCACTACTTAATTTCCTTCATTCTGCCTAAATATACTGTAAGAAAATATTGACACACATATCAAATAGATCTATCAGCTGCAATATCAATTTGATGGTTTACTTCTATATCTACTTTTATTGATATTATGTATCATATTGCCGATAGTTATGTTTTCTCTTAAAGGACCAGCCCACTACATAATTTAGATGTTGGGGAAAAATCTTTTATTTAAACAGTAAGTTATTACCTGTTTAGGAAATAAATGGCTTAAAGTTAAATCCTTCATTTAACCCGTTAGGTCCCATGGCGTTCAACCTAAATATCCATTCAGCTTCTTTTTTAAGAAGCACTTGGTCGAAATCGCCTTTCCGGGGTGATGGTAATAATTGTTGAATACCGCAAAATTTCAGAGATGACAAATCAGAATTATGATGATATATCACGTGTCTGGCTATTGGGGTGTCTCTACCATTACGTATATCACCCAAATGTTCCAGGATTCTCACACGGAATTCTCTTTTAGTTTTACCGACATAAAACTTAGTACATTTACATTTGATTAAATATATAATGCCTTTAGTTTTACAGTTAATGAATTGCCTTATTTGATAATTACGATTCAAGTCCTCTCCTGAGAATGATGAACTTTTACAGATATACGGACATGCGCTACAGTTATTACATGGATATGTTCCACGTAATGTACTTTTTAGCCAAGTTTTTGATGTAGTCGATTGGTAATGGCTATGGACCAAGCAGTCTTTTAAATTCTTATTTCTCCTATATGTAATAACAGGATTAGAATTCAACACTTCTGCCAAATCCATGTCTAATTGAAGATAATGCCAATGTTTTTTTAGAATTGCTGTAATTTCTGAATATTGATTATTGTAAGTTCCAATAATTCGTACTTGTTTTTTCGAGTCTTTTTTGGTTGTATGTGATTTTAGCAACAAAGAGTTTCTGTCTGACAATAAAGCCTTCTTATATGCCTTTTTCAAGCACTTTTTACTGTAACCTCTTTCTAAAAATCGCTGTTGGAGATCTTTTGCTTGAATTTTGAATTCATCTACAGTGGAGCACAGTCTCCTTATTCTCATATACTGTCCAATAGGGATTCCTCTAATCAATGGCACAGGATGGGCACTTCTGGCTGACAATAAGCTGTTAGTCGCTGTAGCCTTACGATATACTGTAGTCACAATACTTTGATTGCTATCTCTAAAGATTTGAATATCTAGGAAAGCAATTCTTTCCTGCTGGATGTCATACGTAACTTTTAGATTATGGTCATTCTTATTTAATAGTTCTGTAAAATATACAAATTCCTCCTTGGTACCTGACCATGTTAAAAACACGTCATCGATGTACCTTAACCAAATTCCAATCTTTTCTGTGTAGAAAGATAGCTCATCTGTAAATACTTTTGTATTTCCAATTGGAAATTAGAATAAGCAATTTGAAATGCACCTATCCTAAAGGTTCTCAAGGTATATAACTAGGCACTAGAAACCTGCCATTCAAGAATTTGCCCCTGATGAAGTCGGTTGTGTCTGACGAAACGCGTTGGGCTATCTGTTAGTTCTTGAGACTTATAGTCCAGGCGACACAGTTGTCTGTATGTATTACAAAGAAAGATATTTAACGGCTCCGCCTTGATGTGAGTTTATATTTACTCAATCCAGCCGAATAGAGCCGCAATATAGATAGATAGACAGCATATATTTAATAGTCTATTTATATTAGATATTATATAGCAGCGATGACATTTGCACACAGTATGATCTAGGTAAACAGGTGGCATGAGACCGCTGTTTCCGGATCTATTGATCATCTGGTGGTCATACTTCGTATATGGTTCCCACTGGTAGACCGTGGCGAAGTGACTAAATAATTGACCATCTGAATATGTGATCTTTTACACTTTGTGTAATCTAACTTAGTTACAGTGAAATAGAGTTGGACTAATGGTGGCAGTTGGCACGAGACCGCTGTTCACCCGTATTTCTGTCCACACTGAAGCAGCGCTTCACAAGAGTTCCCGAATTTGGGTATGATTGTGAAATGCTTTATATGCCTCAGTTATAGAATTTATTCATAGGGTAAGTCATCTAGCTGCTACAAGCTCTGGTGAAGGCATCGGAAGCTCTATATGTACCGGCTAAACAGGCAACGAAGACAGTGACGGTCTCTCAGTAACACGGAAAGTGTTCTTTTAGGGATCTTGTCAATAAGCTCGATAAGATCTCGTATGTTTTAATATTTCTTTTATTATACACTACCAATAAATACCTATTTTATGGCGTCATTAGTGTGTCTTTTCTAGGGAGTGACCCCCTTTTTTGATATAGTATTGAACTGGTCTTTTCTAAGGTGGGCAATTCACCCACATCTGTTCTATCTTCTTTCTTTTCTTGAAGCTATAATATCTGTAATACCCAGGTAATAATATCTGTCTGTAATACCCAGGTAATATCTGTGTGTAATACCCAGGTAATATCTGTGTGTAATAAAATTCTGCTGCGCTTCACTCAAGGGTAAATGACAAAAGAAAGAAAAGGTGAATCACAATATTAAACAATGAATAAATTGAGAAAACAAATATCAAATAATTATAAATAAACTTAAAAAATAAATAGTCCACCAAAATAGAAGAAGAGAGATCCTCGCTGCTCGCTTCCAATGGGCTGGGCTCCCACCACAACGAAAACTAGAAAACACAAACAAACAAGCGGCCCAGAGGATTTTCTCTAAGTGTAGTATTCAAGTAAACTTCATCCTTCACCCACACCTTGTGTGTGAACTATTAGGAAATATACTCACATTCTTCGGAGGCTATAACCAGCCTCCAGGGATCGTCACTTTGACTGGCTCACTCCCCAGTCTGGTATCCTTGGCACAACTACAATCTTTAATCCAAAGGCAATATGAATATAAATGTGGAAGTGTTAGTCAGCACTGGGTAATTGAAAAGACCCAGCACTTAGACTTAACATCCCCTCTTATTTTTGAAATCACCCATAGGATATGTTGGTTCAAAACCAGACAAACAAAGGAGAAAACAAGAGTCTCCAGTGACACCAGTAATTAGAAATCCCAGGTATATTCTGGATAAACTGAAAACTTTTTAATAAAACATATATAAAACAACAAACAAAAAAAGCTTGTTTATACAATAATATGAATAAAAATCAATCAAGATTGACAATAATATAAAAGAAAAATACTGGCTTAATGCATTTCGTGGTACATAACCACTTCATCAGAAGCCCAAAAAGAATATACAAACAGTGATGAACCCACATTATATGCTCACAGTGTTTCCAATCATTTGCCACAGATCAAATTTAAATATACAAATTCTCCAATCAACGATATTCAGGACAAAAGGGACCGTTATTGACCTACCCTGTATCCATCATCCTCCGTTTGACATTGATGTTATTAGTGGAACATTCTCACCTCCCCTTCCATATCAATGCGCATGTGTGTAATAGCCAGGTAATATCTGTGTGTAATACACAGGTAATATCTGTGTGTAATACCCAGGTAATATGTGGATCTGTACGGATTGTCTCTTTATAACAAGAAATATCTTCAGAAGTGGCGCTTGTCCTTCTTGTTCTTCTATATTGCTTCTTCAAGTGTTTGGTGCTGCTGTGGACACTGGACTTAAGCTGCCGCTAAGAAGTACGATTTGGACTTATTTGGTGCTTTTTATATAATGTATTTCTTTGTTTTTTATTTATAGTCATTGGATCGCTTTTTATGTACTTTTTTCTTGTTCCATCACTTTTTATTATGTCTGAAACACAGAATGACTACTGTGACACCCTGACACCCTTTTATATGTCTGTATACAGAATGGCTGCTGTGACACCCTGACACCCTTTTATATGTCTGTACACAGAATGGCACACTGTGACACCCTGACACCCTTTTATATGTCTGTATACAGAATGGCTGCTGTGACACCCTGACCCCCTTTTATATGTCTGTACACAGAATGGCTGCTGTGACACCCTGACACCCTTTTATACGTCTGTACACAGAATGGCTGCTGTGACACCCTGACACCCTTTTATACGTCTGTACACAGAATGGCTGCTGTGACACCCTGACACCCTTTTATACGTCTGTACACAGAATGGCTGCTGTGACACCCTGACACCCTTTTATAAGTCTGTATACAGAATGGCAAGCTGTGACATCCTGACGCCCTTTTATATGTCTGTACACAGAATGGCTGCTGTGAGATCCTGACACCCTTTTATACGTCTGTACAGAGAATGACACACTGTGACACCCTGACATCCTTTTATATGTCTGTACACAGAATGGCTGCTGTGACACCCTGACACCCATTTATATGTCTTTACACAGAATGGCTGCTGTGACACCCTGACACCCTTTTATATGTCTGTACACAGAATGGCACGCTGTGACACCCTGACACCCTTTTATATGTCTGTACACAGAATGGCACACTGTGACACCCTGACACCCTTTTATATGTCTGTACACAGAAAGGCTGCTTTTACACCCTGACACCCTTTTATATGTCTGTACACAGAATAGCTGTTGTGACACCCTGACAACCTTTTATATGTCTGTACACAGAATGGCACGCTGTGACACCCTGACAACCTTTTATATGTCTGTACACAGAATGGCTGCTGTGACACCCTGACACCCTTTTATATGTCTGTACACAGAATGGCACACTCTGACACCCTGACATCCTTTTATATGTCTGTACACAGAATGGCTGCTGTGACACCCTGACACCCTTTTATACGTCTGTACACAGAATGGCTGCTGTGAGACCCTGACACCCTGTTTTATGTCTGTACACAGAATGGCACACTGTGACACCATGACACCCTTTTATTTGTCTGTACCAGAATGGCACGCTGTGACACCCTGACACCCTTTTATATGTCTGTACACAGAATGGCTGCTGTGACACCCTGACACCCTTTTATATGACTGTACACAGAATGGCTGCTGTGACACCCTGACACCCTTTTATATGTCTGTACACAGAATGGCACACTGTGACACCCTGACACCCTTTTATATGTCTGTAAACAGAATGGCTGCTGTGACACCCTGACCCCCTTTAATATGTCTGTACACAGAATGGCTGCTGTGACACCCTGACACCCTTTTATACATCTGTACACAGAATGGCTGCTGTGACAACCTGACACCCTGGTATATGTCTGTACACAGAATGGCTCCTGTGACACCCTGACACCATTTTATATGTCTGTACACAGAATGGCTGCTGTGACACCCTGACACCGTTTTATATGTCTGTATACAGAATGGCTGCTTTGACACCCTGACACCCTTTTATATGTCTGTACACAGAATGGCTGCTGTGACACCCTGACACCCTTTTATATGTCTGTACACAGAATGGCTGCTGTTACACCCTGACACCCTTTTATATGTCTGTATACAGAATGGCCGCTGTGACACCCTGACGCCCATTTATATGTCTATACACAGAATAGCTGCTGTGAGATCCTGACACCCTTTTATATGTCTGTACACAGAATGGCTGCTGTGACACCCTGACACCCTTTTATACATCTGTACACAGAATGGCTGCTGTGACACCCTGACACCCTTTTATACGTCTGTACACAGAATGGCTGCTGTGACACATTGACACCCTTTTATACGTCTGTACACAGAATGGCTGCTGTGACACCCTGACACCCTTTTATATATCTGTACACAGAATGGCTGCTGTGACACCCTGACACCCTTTTATAAGTCTGTATACAGAATGGCAAGCTGTGACATCCTGACGCCCTTTTATATGTCTGTACACAGAATGGCTGCTGTGAGATCCTGACACCCTTTTATGCGCCTGTACAGAGAATGGCACGCTGTGACACCCTGACACCCTGTTTTATGTCTGTACACAGAATGGCACACTGTGACACCATGACACCCTTTTATTTGTCTGTACACAGAATGGCACGCTGTGACACCCTGACACCCTTTTATATGTCTGTACACAGAATGGCTGCTGTGACACCCTGACACCCTTTTATATGGCTGTACACAGAATGGCTGCTGTGACACCCTGACACACTTTTATATGTCTGTACACAGAATGGCTGCTGTGACACCCTGATACCCTTTTATATGTCTGTACACAGAATGGCTGCTGTGACACCCTGACACCCTTTTATATGTCTGTACACAGAATGGCTGCTGTGACACCCTAATACCCTTTTATATATCTGTACACAGAATGGCTGCTGTGACACCCTGACACCCTTTCATATGACTGTACACAGGATGGCTGCTGTGACACCCTGACACCCTTTTATATGTCTGTACACAGGATGGCTGCTGTGACACCCTGATACCCTTTTATATGTCTGTACACAGAATGGCTGCTGTGACACCCTGACACCCTTTTATATGTCTGTACACAGAATGGCTGCTGTGACACCCTAATACCCTTTTATATATCTGTACACAGAATGGCTGCTGTGACACCCTGACATCCTTTTATATGTCTGTACACAGAATGGCTGAGTTGACAACCTGACACCCTGGTATATGTCTGTACACAGAATGGCTCCTGTGACACCCTGACACCATTTTATATGTCTGTACACAGAATGGCTGCTGTGACACCCTGATACCATTTTATATGTCTGTACACAGAATGGCTGCTGTGACAGCCTGACACCTTTTTATATGTCTGTACACAGAATGGCTGCTGTGACACCCTGATATCCTTTTATATGTCTGTACACAGAATGGCTGCTGTGACAGCCTGACACCTTTTTATATGTCTGTACACAGAATGGCTGCTGTGATACGCTGACATCCTTTTATATGTCTGTACACAGAATGGCTGCTGTGACACCCTGAAACCATTTTATATGTCTGTACACAGAATGGCTGCTGTGAGATCCTGACACCCTTTTATATGTCTGTATACAGAATGGCTGCTGTGACACCCTGACACCCTTTTATATGTCTGTACACAGAATGGCTGCTGTTACACCCTGACACCCTTTTGTATGTCTGTACACAGAATGGCTGCTGTGACACCCTGACACCGTTTTATATGTCTGTATACAGAATGGCTGCTTTGACACCCTGACACCCTTTTATATGTCTGTACACAGAATGGCTGCTGTGACACCCTGACACCCTTTTATATGTCTGTACACAGAATGGCTGCTGTTACACCCTGACACCCTTTTATATGTCTGTATACAGAATGGCCGCTGTGACACCCTGACACCCATTTATATGTCTATACACAGAATGGCTGCTGTGAGATCCTGACACCCTTTTATATGTCTGTACACAGAATGGCTGCTGTGACACCCTGACACCCTTTTATACATCTGTACACAGAATGGCTGCTGTGACACCCTGACACCCTTTTATACGTCTGTACACAGAATGGCTGCTGTGACACCCTGACACCCTTTTATACGTCTGTACACAGAATGGCTGCTGTGACACCCTGACACCCTTTTATATATCTGTACACAGAATGGCTGCTGTGACACCCTGACACCCTTTTATAAGTCTGTATACAGAATGGCAAGCTGTGACATCCTGATGCCCTTTTATATGTCTGTACACAGAATGGCTGTTGTGAGATCCTGACACCCTTTTATGCGTCTGTACAGAGAATGGCACGCTGTGACACCCTGACACCCTGTTTTATGTCTGTACACAGAATGGCACACTGTGACACCATGACACCCTTTTATTTGTCTATACACAGAATGGCACGCTGTGACACCCTGACACCCTTTTATATGTCTGTACACAGAATGGCTGCTGTGACACCCTGACACCCTTTTATATGACTGTACACAGGATGGCTGCTGTGACACCCTGACACCCTTTTATATGTCTGTACACAGAATGGCTGCTGTGACACCCTGATACCCTTTTATATGTCTGTACACAGAATGGCTGCTGTGACACCCTGACACCCTTTTATATGTCTGTACACAGAATGGCTGCTGTGACACCCTAATACCCTTTTATATATCTGTACACAGAATGGCTGCTGTGACACCCTGACACCCTTTTATATATCTGTACACAGAATGGCTGCTGTGACAACCTGACACCCTGATATATGTCTGAACACAGAATGGCTCCTGTGACACCCTGACACCATTTTATATGTCTGTACACAGAATGGCTGCTGTGACACCCTGATACCCTTTTATATGTCTGTACACAGAATGGCTGCTGTGACAGCCTGACACCTTTTTATATGTCTGTACACAGAATGGCTGCTGTGATACCCTGACATCCTTTTATATGTCTGTACACGGAATGGCTGCTGTGACACCCTGACACCATTTTATATGTCTGTACACAGAATGGCTGGTGTGAGATCCTGACACCCTTTTATATGTCTGTATACAGAATGGCTGCTGTGACACCCTGACACCCTTTTATATGTCTGTACACAGAATGGCTGCTGTTACACCCTGACACCCTTTTATATGTCTGTACACAGAATGGCTGCTGTGACACCCTGACACCGTTTTATATGTCTGTATACAGAATGGCTGCTTTGACACCCTGACACCCTTTTATATGTCTGTACACAGAATGGCTGCTGTGACACCCTGACACCCTTTTATATGTCTGTACACAGAATGGCTGCTGTTACACCCTGACACCCTTTTATATGTCTGTATACAGAATGGCCGCTGTGACACCCTGACACCCATTTATATGTCTGTACACAGAATGGCTGCTGTGAGATCCTGACACCCTTTTATATGTCTGTACACAGAATGGCTGCTGTGACACCCTGACACCCTTTTATACGTCTGTACACAGAATGGCTGCTGTGACACCCTGACACCCTTTTATACGTCTGTACACAGAATGGCTGCTGTGACACCCTGACACCCTTTTATACGTCTGTTCACAGAATGGCTGCTGTGACACCCTGACACCCTTTTATAAGTCTGTATACAGAATGGCAAGCTGTGACATCCTGACGCCCTTTTATATGTCTGTACACAGAATAGCTGCTGTGAGATCCTGACACCCTTTTATACGTCTGTACAGAGAATGGCACACTGTGACACCCTGACACCCTTTTATATGTCTGTACACAGAATGGCTGCTGTGACACCCTGACACCCATTTATATGTCTTTACACAGAATGGCTGCTGTGACACCCTGACACCCTTTTATATGTCTGTACACAGAATTGCACGCTGTGACACCCTGACACCCTTTTATATGTCTGTACACAGAATGGCACACTGTGACACCCTGACACCCTTTTATATGTCTGTACACAGAATGGCTGCTGTTACACCCTGACACCCTTTTATATGTCTGTACACAGAATGGCTGCTGTGACACCCTGACACCCTTTTATATGTCTGTACACAGAATGGCACGCTGTGACACCCTGACACCCTTTTATATGTCTGTACACAGAATGGCTGCTGTGACACCCTGACACCCTTTTATATGTCTGTACACAGAATGGCACACTCTGACACCCTGACATCCTTTTATATGTCTGTACACAGAATGGCTGCTGTGACACCCTGAGACCCTTTTATACGTCTGTACACAGAATGACTGCTGTGACACCCTAATACCCTTTTATATGTCTGTACACAGAATGGCTGCTGTGACACCCTGACACCCTGTTTTATGTCTGTACACAGAATGGCACACTGTGACACCATGACACCCTTTTATTTGTCTGTACACAGAATGGCACGCTGTGACACCCTGACACCCTTTTATATGTCTGTACACAGAATGGCTGCTGTGACACCCTGACACCCCTTTATATGACTGTACACAGGATGGCTGCTGTGACACCCTGACACCCTTTTATATGTCTGTACACAGAATGGCTGCTGTGACACCCTGATACCCTTTTATATGTCTGTACACAGAATGGCTGCTGTGACACCCTGATACCCTTTTATATGTCTGTACACAGAATGGCTGCTGTGACACCCTGACACCCTTTTATATGACTGTACACAGAATGGCTGCTGTGACACCCTGACACCCTTTTATATGTCTGTACACAGAATGGCTGCTGTGACACCCTGACACCCTTTTATATGTCTGTACACAGAATGGCTGCTGTGACACCCTGATACCCTTTTATATATCTGTACACAGAATGGCTGCTGTGACACCCTGACACCCTTTTATATGTCTGTACACAGAATGGCTGCTGTGACAACCTGACACCCTGGTATATGTCTGTACACAGAATGGCTGCTGTTATACCCTGACACCATTTTATATGTCTGTACACAGAATGGCTGCTGTGACACCCTGATACCCTTTTATATGTCTTTACACAGAATGGCTGCTGTGACAGCCTGACACCTTTTTATATGTCTGTACACAGAATGGCTGCTGTGATACGCTGACATCCTTTTATATGTCTGTACACGGAATGGCTGCTGTGACACCCTGAAACCATTTTATATGTCTGTACACAGAATGGCTGCTGTGAGATCCTGACACCCTTTTATATGTCTGTATACAGAATGGCTGCTGTGACACCCTGACACCCTTTTATATGTCTGTACACAGAATGGCTGCTGTTACACCCTGACACCCTTTTATATGTCTGTACACAGAATGGCTGCTGTGACACCCTGACACCGTTTTATATGTCTGTATACAGAATGGCTGCTTTGACACCCTGACACCCTTTTATATGTCTGTACACAGAATGGCTGCTGTGACACCCTGACACCCTTTTATATGTTTGTACACAGAATGGCTGCTGTTACACCCTGACACCCTTTTATATGTCTGTATACAGAATGGCCGCTGTGACACCCTGACACCCATTTATATGTCTATACACAGAATGGCTGCTGTGAGATCCTGACACCCTTTTATATGTCTGTACACAGAATGGCTGCTGTGACACCCTGACACCCTTTTATACATCTGTACACAGAATGGCTGCTGTGACACCCTGACACCCTTTTATACGTCTGTACACAGAATGGCTGCTGTGACACCCTGACACCCTTTTATACGTCTGTACACAGAATGGCTGCTGTGACACCCTGACACCCTTTTATATATCTGTACACAGAATGGCTGCTGTGACACCCTGACACCCTTTTATAAGTCTGTATACCGAATGGCAAGCTTTGAAATCCTGACGCCCTTTTATATGTCTGTACACAGAATGGCTGCTGTGAGATCCTGACACCCTTTTATGCGTCTGTACAGAGAATGGCACGCTGTGACACCCTGACACCCTTTTATACATCTGTACACAGAATGGCTGCTGTGACACCCTGACACCCTTTTATACGTCTGTACACAGAATGGCTGCTGTGACACCCTGACACCCTTTTATACGTCTGTACACAGAATGGCTGCTGTGACACCCTGACACCCTTTTATATATCTGTACACAGAATGGCTGCTGTGACACCCTGACACCCTTTTATAAGTCTGTATACAGAATGGCAAGCTGTGACATCCTGATGCCCTTTTATATGTCTGTACACAGAATGGCTGTTGTGAGATCCTGACACCCTTTTATGCGTCTGTACAGAGAATGGCACGCTGTGACACCCTGACACCCTGTTTTATGTCTGTACACAGAATGGCACACTGTGACACCATGACACCCTTTTATTTGTCTATACACAGAATGGCACGCTGTGACACCCTGACACCCTTTTATATGTCTGTACACAGAATGGCTGCTGTGACACCCTGACACCCTTTTATATGACTGTACACAGGATGGCTGCTGTGACACCCTGACACCCTTTTATATGTCTGTACACAGAATGGCTGCTGTGACACCCTGATACCCTTTTATATGTCTGTACACAGAATGGCTGCTGTGACACCCTGACACCCTTTTATATGTCTGTACACAGAATGGCTGCTGTGACACCCTAATACCCTTTTATATATCTGTACACAGAATGGCTGCTGTGACACCCTGACACCCTTTTATATATCTGTACACAGAATGGCTGCTGTGACAACCTGACACCCTGATATATGTCTGAACACAGAATGGCTCCTGTGACACCCTGACACCATTTTATATGTCTGTACACAGAATGGCTGCTGTGACACCCTGATACCCTTTTATATGTCTGTACACAGAATGGCTGCTGTGACAGCCTGACACCTTTTTATATGTCTGTACACAGAATGGCTGCTGTGATACCCTGACATCCTTTTATATGTCTGTACACGGAATGGCTGCTGTGACACCCTGACACCATTTTATATGTCTGTACACAGAATGGCTGGTGTGAGATCCTGACACCCTTTTATATGTCTGTATACAGAATGGCTGCTGTGACACCCTGACACCCTTTTATATGTCTGTACACAGAATGGCTGCTGTTACACCCTGACACCCTTTTATATGTCTGTACACAGAATGGCTGCTGTGACACCCTGACACCGTTTTATATGTCTGTATACAGAATGGCTGCTTTGACACCCTGACACCCTTTTATATGTCTGTACACAGAATGGCTGCTGTGACACCCTGACACCCTTTTATATGTCTGTACACAGAATGGCTGCTGTTACACCCTGACACCCTTTTATATGTCTGTATACAGAATGGCCGCTGTGACACCCTGACACCCATTTATATGTCTGTACACAGAATGGCTGCTGTGAGATCCTGACACCCTTTTATATGTCTGTACACAGAATGGCTGCTGTGACACCCTGACACCCTTTTATACGTCTGTACACAGAATGGCTGCTGTGACACCCTGACACCCTTTTATACGTCTGTACACAGAATGGCTGCTGTGACACCCTGACACCCTTTTATACGTCTGTTCACAGAATGGCTGCTGTGACACCCTGACACCCTTTTATAAGTCTGTATACAGAATGGCAAGCTGTGACATCCTGACGCCCTTTTATATGTCTGTACACAGAATGGCTGCTGTGAGATCCTGACACCCTTTTATACGTCTGTACAGAGAATGGCACACTGTGACACCCTGACACCCTTTTATATGTCTGTACACAGAATGGCTGCTGTGACACCCTGACACCCATTTATATGTCTTTACACAGAATGGCTGCTGTGACACACTGACACCCTTTTATATGTCTGTACACAGAATTGCACGCTGTGACACCCTGACACCCTTTTATATGTCTGTACACAGAATGGCACACTGTGACACCCTGACACCCTTTTATATGTCTGTACACAGAATGGCTGCTGTTACACCCTGACACCCTTTTATATGTCTGTACACAGAATAGCTGTTTTGACACCCTGACACCCTTTTATATGTCTGTACACAGAATGGCACGCTGTGACACCCTGACACCCTTTTATATGTCTGTACACAGAATGGCTGCTGTGACACCCTGACACCCTTTTATATGTCTGTACACAGAATGGCACACTCTGACACCCTGACATCCTTTTATTTGTCTGTACACAGAATGGCTGCTGTGACACCCTGAGACCCTTTTATACGTCTGTACACAGAATGACTGCTGTGACACCCTAATACCCTTTTATATGTCTGTACACAGAATGGCTGCTGTGACACCCTGACACCCTGTTTTATGTCTGTACACAGAATGGCACACTGTGACACCATGACACCCTTTTATTTGTCTGTACACAGAATGGCACGCTGTGACACCCTGACACCCTTTTATATGTCTGTACACAGAATGGCTGCTGTGACACCCTGACACCCCTTTATATGACTGTACACAGGATGGCTGCTGTGACACCCTGACACCCTTTTATATGTCTGTACACAGAATGGCTGCTGTGACACCCTGATACCCTTTTATATGTCTGTACACAGAATGGCTGCTGTGACACCCTGATACCCTTTTATATGTCTGTACACAGAATGGCTGCTGTGACACCCTGACACCCTTTTATATGACTGTACACAGAATGGCTGCTGTGACACCCTGACACCCTTTTATATGTCTGTACACAGAATGGCTGCTGTGACACCCTGACACCCTTTTATATGTCTGTACACAGAATGGCTGCTGTGACACCCTGATACCCTTTTATATATCTGTACACAGAATGGCTGCTGTGACACCCTGACACCCTTTTATATGTCTGTACACAGAATGGCTGCTGTGACAACCTGACACCCTGGTATATGTCTGTACACAGAATGGCTGCTGTTATACCCTGACACCATTTTATATGTCTGTACACAGAATGGCTGCTGTGACACCCTGATACCCTTTTATATGTCTTTACACAGAATGGCTGCTGTGACAGCCTGACACCTTTTTATATGTCTGTACACAGAATGGCTGCTGTGATACGCTGACATCCTTTTATATGTCTGTACACGGAATGGCTGCTGTGACACCCTGAAACCATTTTATATGTCTGTACACAGAATGGCTTCTGTGAGATCCTGACACCCTTTTATATGTCTGTATACAGAATGGCTGCTGTGACACCCTGACACCCTTTTATATGTCTGTACACAGAATGGCTGCTGTTACACCCTGACACCCTTTTATATGTCTGTACACAGAATGGCTGCTGTGACACCCTGACACCGTTTTATATGTCTGTATACAGAATGGCTGCTTTGACACCCTGACACCCTTTTATATGTCTGTACACAGAATGGCTGCTGTGACACCCTGACACCCTTTTATATGTTTGTACACAGAATGGATGCTGTTACACCCTGACACCCTTTTATATGTCTGTATACAGAATGGCCGCTGTGACACCCTGACACCCATTTATATGTCTATACACAGAATGGCTGCTGTGAGATCCTGACACCCTTTTATATGTCTGTACACAGAATGGCTGCTGTGACACCCTGACACCCTTTTATACATCTGTACACAGAATGGCTGCTGTGACACCCTGACACCCTTTTATACGTCTGTACACAGAATGGCTGCTGTGACACCCTGACACCCTTTTATACGTCTGTACACAGAATGGCTGCTGTGACACCCTGACACCCTTTTATATATCTGTACACAGAATGGCTGCTGTGACACCCTGACACCCTTTTATAAGTCTGTATACCGAATGGCAAGCTTTGAAATCCTGACGCCCTTTTATATGTCTGTACACAGAATGGCTGCTGTGAGATCCTGACACCCTTTTATGCGTCTGTACAGAGAATGGCACGCTGTGACACCCTGACACCCTTTTATACATCTGTACACAGAATGGCTGCTGTGACACCCTGACACCCTTTTATACGTCTGTACACAGAATGGCTGCTGTGACACCCTGACACCCTTTTATACGTCTGTACACAGAATGGCTGCTGTGACACCCTGACACCCTTTTATATATCTGTACACAGAATGGCTGCTGTGACACCCTGACACCCTTTTATAAGTCTGTATACAGAATGGCAAGCTGTGACATCCTGATGCCCTTTTATATGTCTGTACACAGAATGGCTGTTGTGAGATCCTGACACCCTTTTATGCGTCTGTACAGAGAATGGCACGCTGTGACACCCTGACACCCTGTTTTATGTCTGTACACAGAATGGCACACTGTGACACCATGACACCCTTTTATTTGTCTATACACAGAATGGCACGCTGTGACACCCTGACACCCTTTTATATGTCTGTACACAGAATGGCTGCTGTGACACCCTGACACCCTTTTATATGACTGTACACAGGATGGCTGCTGTGACACCCTGACACCCTTTTATATGTCTGTACACAGAATGGCTGCTGTGACACCCTGATACCCTTTTATATGTCTGTACACAGAATGGCTGCTGTGACACCCTGACACCCTTTTATATGTCTGTACACAGAATGGCTGCTGTGACACCCTAATACCCTTTTATATATCTGTACACAGAATGGCTGCTGTGACACCCTGACACCCTTTTATATATCTGTACACAGAATGGCTGCTGTGACAACCTGACACCCTGATATATGTCTGAACACAGAATGGCTCCTGTGACACCCTGACACCATTTTATATGTCTGTACACAGAATGGCTGCTGTGACACCCTGATACCCTTTTATATGTCTGTACACAGAATGGCTGCTGTGACAGCCTGACACCTTTTTATATGTCTGTACACAGAATGGCTGCTGTGATACCCTGACATCCTTTTATATGTCTGTACACGGAATGGCTGCTGTGACACCCTGACACCATTTTATATGTCTGTACACAGAATGGCTGGTGTGAGATCCTGACACCCTTTTATATGTCTGTATACAGAATGGCTGCTGTGACACCCTGACACCCTTTTATATGTCTGTACACAGAATGGCTGCTGTTACACCCTGACACCCTTTTATATGTCTGTACACAGAATGGCTGCTGTGACACCCTGACACCGTTTTATATGTCTGTATACAGAATGGCTGCTTTGACACCCTGACACCCTTTTATATGTCTGTACACAGAATGGCTGCTGTGACACCCTGACACCCTTTTATATGTCTGTACACAGAATGGCTGCTGTTACACCCTGACACCCTTTTATATGTCTGTATACAGAATGGCCGCTGTGACACCCTGACACCCATTTATATGTCTGTACACAGAATGGCTGCTGTGAGATCCTGACACCCTTTTATATGTCTGTACACAGAATGGCTGCTGTGACACCCTGACACCCTTTTATACGTCTGTACACAGAATGGCTGCTGTGACACCCTGACACCCTTTTATACGTCTGTACACAGAATGGCTGCTGTGACACCCTGACACCCTTTTATACGTCTGTTCACAGAATGGCTGCTGTGACACCCTGACACCCTTTTATAAGTCTGTATACAGAATGGCAAGCTGTGACATCCTGACGCCCTTTTATATGTCTGTACACAGAATGGCTGCTGTGAGATCCTGACACCCTTTTATACGTCTGTACAGAGAATGGCACACTGTGACACCCTGACACCCTTTTATATGTCTGTACACAGAATGGCTGCTGTGACACCCTGACACCCATTTATATGTCTTTACACAGAATGGCTGCTGTGACACACTGACACCCTTTTATATGTCTGTACACAGAATTGCACGCTGTGACACCCTGACACCCTTTTATATGTCTGTACACAGAATGGCACACTGTGACACCCTGACACCCTTTTATATGTCTGTACACAGAATGGCTGCTGTTACACCCTGACACCCTTTTATATGTCTGTACACAGAATAGCTGTTTTGACACCCTGACACCCTTTTATATGTCTGTACACAGAATGGCACGCTGTGACACCCTGACACCCTTTTATATGTCTGTACACAGAATGGCTGCTGTGACACCCTGACACCCTTTTATATGTCTGTACACAGAATGGCACACTCTGACACCCTGACATCCTTTTATATGTCTGTACACAGAATGGCTGCTGTGACACCCTGAGACCCTTTTATACGTCTGTACACAGAATGACTGCTGTGACACCCTAATACCCTTTTATATGTCTGTACACAGAATGGCTGCTGTGACACCCTGACACCCTGTTTTATGTCTGTACACAGAATGGCACACTGTGACACCATGACACCCTTTTATTTGTCTGTACACAGAATGGCACGCTGTGACACCCTGACACCCTTTTATATGTCTGTACACAGAATGGCTGCTGTGACACCCTGACACCCCTTTATATGACTGTACACAGGATGGCTGCTGTGACACCCTGACACCCTTTTATATGTCTGTACACAGAATGGCTGCTGTGACACCCTGATACCCTTTTATATGTCTGTACACAGAATGGCTGCTGTGACACCCTGATACCCTTTTATATGTCTGTACACAGAATGGCTGCTGTGACACCCTGACACCCTTTTATATGACTGTACACAGAATGGCTGCTGTGACACCCTGACACCCTTTTATATGTCTGTACACAGAATGGCTGCTGTGACACCCTGACACCCTTTTATATGTCTGTACACAGAATGGCTGCTGTGACACCCTGATACCCTTTTATATATCTGTACACAGAATGGCTGCTGTGACACCCTGACACCCTTTTATATGTCTGTACACAGAATGGCTGCTGTGACAACCTGACACCCTGGTATATGTCTGTACACAGAATGGCTGCTGTTATACCCTGACACCATTTTATATGTCTGTACACAGAATGGCTGCTGTGACACCCTGATACCCTTTTATATGTCTTTACACAGAATGGCTGCTGTGACAGCCTGACACCTTTTTATATGTCTGTACACAGAATGGCTGCTGTGATACGCTGACATCCTTTTATATGTCTGTACACGGAATGGCTGCTGTGACACCCTGAAACCATTTTATATGTCTGTACACAGAATGGCTTCTGTGAGATCCTGACACCCTTTTATATGTCTGTATACAGAATGGCTGCTGTGACACCCTGACACCCTTTTATATGTCTGTACACAGAATGGCTGCTGTTACACCCTGACACCCTTTTATATGTCTGTACACAGAATGGCTGCTGTGACACCCTGACACCGTTTTATATGTCTGTATACAGAATGGCTGCTTTGACACCCTGACACCCTTTTATATGTCTGTACACAGAATGGCTGCTGTGACACCCTGACACCCTTTTATATGTTTGTACACAGAATGGATGCTGTTACACCCTGACACCCTTTTATATGTCTGTATACAGAATGGCCGCTGTGACACCCTGACACCCATTTATATGTCTATACACAGAATGGCTGCTGTGAGATCCTGACACCCTTTTATATGTCTGTACACAGAATGGCTGCTGTGACACCCTGACACCCTTTTATACATCTGTACACAGAATGGCTGCTGTGACACCCTGACACCCTTTTATACGTCTGTACACAGAATGGCTGCTGTGACACCCTGACACCCTTTTATACGTCTGTACACAGAATGGCTGCTGTGACACCCTGACACCCTTTTATATATCTGTACACAGAATGGCTGCTGTGACACCCTGACACCCTTTTATAAGTCTGTATACCGAATGGCAAGCTTTGAAATCCTGACGCCCTTTTATATGTCTGTACACAGAATGGCTGCTGTGAGATCCTGACACCCTTTTATGCGTCTGTACAGAGAATGGCACGCTGTGACACCCTGACACCCTGTTTTATGTCTGTACACAGAATGGCACACTGTGACACCATGACACCCTTTTATTTGTCTGTACACAGAATGGCACGCTGTGACACCCTGACACCCTTTTATATGTCTGTACACAGAATGGCTGCTGTGACACCCTGACACCCCTTTATATGACTGTACACAGGATGGCTGCTGTGACACCCTGACACCCTTTTATATGTCTGTACACAGAATGGCTGCTGTGACACCCTGATACCCTTTTATATGTCTGTACACAGAATGGCTGCTGTGACACCCTGACACCCTTTTATATGTCTGTACACAGAATGGCTGCTGTGACACCCTAATACCCTTTTATATATCTGTACACAGAATGGCTGCTGTGACACCCTGACACCCTTTTATATGTCTGTACACAGAATGGCTGCTGTGACAACCTGACACCCTGGTATTTGTCTGTACACAGAATGGCTCCTGTGACACCCTGACACCATTTTATATGTCTGTACACAGAATGGCTGCTGTGACACCCTGATACCCTTTTATATGTCTGTACACAGAATGGCTGCTGTGACAGCCTGACACCTTTTTATATGTCTGTACACAGAATGGCTGCTGTGATACCCTGACATCCTTTTATATGTCTGTACACGGAATGGCTGCTGTAACACCCTGACACCATTTTATATGTCTGTACACAGAATGGCTGCTGTGAGATCCTGACACCCTTTTATATGTCTGTATACAGAATGGCTGCTGTGACACCCTGACACCCTTTTATATGTCTGTACACAGAATGACTGCTGTGACACCCTCACACCGTTTTATATGTCTGTATACAGAATGGCTGCTTTGACACCCTGACACCCTTTTATATGTCTGTACACAGAATGGCTGCTGTGACACCCTGACACCCTTTTATATGTCTGTACACAGAATGGCTGCTGTTACACCCTGACACCCTTTTATATGTCTGTATACAGAATGGCCGCTGTGACACCCTGACACCCTTTTATATGTCTGTACACACAATGGCTGCTGTTACACCCTGACACCCTTTTATATGTCTGTATACAGAATGGCCGCTGTGACACCCTGACACCCATTTATATGTCTGTACACAGAATGGCTGCTGTGAGATCCTGACACCCTTTTATATGTCTGTACACAGAATGGCTGCTGTGACACCCTGACACCCTTTATACATCTGTACACAGAATGGCTGCTGTGACACCCTGACACCCTTTTATACGTCTGTACACAGAATGGCTGCTGTGACACCCTGACACCCTTTTATACGTCTGTACACAGAATGGCTGCTGTGACACCCTGACACCCTTTTATAAGTCTGTATACAGAATGGCAAGCTGTGACATCCTGACGCCCTTTTATATGTCTGTACACAGAATGGCTGCTGTGAGATCCTGACACCCTTTTATACGTCTGTACAGAGAATGGCACACTGTGACACCCTGACACCCTTTTATATCTCTGTACACACAATGGCTGCTGTGACACCCTGACACCCATTTATATGTCTTTACACAGAATGGCTGCTGTGACACCCTGACACCCTTTTATATGTCTGTAAACAGAATGGCACGCTGTGACACCCTGACACCCTTTTATATGTCTGTACACAGAATGGCACACTGTGACACCCTGACACCCTTTTATATGTCTGTACACAGAATGGCTGCTGTTACACCCTGACACCCTTTTATATGTCTGTACACAGAATAGCTGTTGTGACACCCTGACACCCTTTTATATGTCTGTACACAGAATGGCACGCTGTGACACCCTGACACCCTTTTATATGTCTGTACACAGAATGGCTGCTGTGACACCCTGACACCCTTTTATATGTCTGTACACAGAATGGCACACTCTGACACCCTGACACCCTTTTATATGTCTGTACACAGAATGGCTGCTGTGACACCCTGATACCCTTTTATATGTCTGTACACAGAATGGCTGCTGTGACACCCTGACACCCTTTTATATGTCTGTACACAGAATGGCTGCTGTGACACCCTGACACCCTTTTATATGACTGTACACAGAATGGCTGCTGTGACACCCTGACACCCTTTTATATGTCTGTACACAGAATGGCTGCTGTGACACCCTGACACCCTTTTATATGTCTGTACACAGAATGGCTGCTGTGACACCCTGATACCCTTTTATATATCTGTACACAGAATGGCTGCTGTGACACCCTGACACCCTTTTATATGTCTGTACAGAGAATGGCTGCTGTGACAACCTGACACCCTGGTATATGTCTGTACACAGAATGGCTGCTGTTATACCCTGACACCATTTTATATGTCTGTACACAGAATGGCTGCTGTGACACCCTGATACCCTTTTATATGTCTTTACACAGAATGGCTGCTGTGACAGCCTGACACCTTTTTATATGTCTGTACACAGAATGGCTGCTGTGATACGCTGACATCCTTTTATATGTCTGTACACGGAATGGCTGCTGTGACACCCTGAAACCATTTTATATGTCTGTACACAGAATGGCTGCTGTGAGATCCTGACACCCTTTTATATGTCTGTATACAGAATGGCTGCTGTGACACCCTGACACCCTTTTATATGTCTGTACACAGAATGGCTGCTGTTACACCCTGACACCCTTTTATATGTCTGTACACAGAATGGCTGCTGTGACACCCTGACACCGTTTTATATGTCTGTATACAGAATGGCTGCTTTGACACCCTGACACCCTTTTATATGTCTGTACACAGAATGGCTGCTGTGACACCCTGACACCCTTTTATATGTTTGTACACAGAATGGCTGCTGTTACACCCTGACACCCTTTTATATGTCTGTATACAGAATGGCCGCTGTGACACCCTGACACCCATTTATATGTCTATACACAGAATGGCTGCTGTGAGATCCTGACACCCTTTTATATGTCTGTACACAGAATGGCTGCTGTGACACCCTGACACCCTTTTATACATCTGTACACAGAATGGCTGCTGTGACACCCTGACACCCTTTTATACGTCTGTACACAGAATGGCTGCTGTGACACCCTGACACCCTTTTATACGTCTGTACACAGAATGGCTGCTGTGACACCCTGACACCCTTTTATATATCTGTACACAGAATGGCTGCTGTGACACCCTGACACCCTTTTATAAGTCTGTATACCGAATGGCAAGCTTTGAAATCCTGACGCCCTTTTATATGTCTGTACACAGAATGGCTGCTGTGAGATCCTGACACCCTTTTATGCGTCTGTACAGAGAATGGCACGCTGTGACACCCTGACACCCTGTTTTATGTCTGTACACAGAATGGCACACTGTGACACCATGACACCCTTTTATTTGTCTGTACACAGAATGGCACGCTGTGACACCCTGACACCCTTTTATATGTCTGTACACAGAATGGCTGCTGTGACACCCTGACACCCCTTTATATGACTGTACACAGGATGGCTGCTGTGACACCCTGACACCCTTTTATATGTCTGTACACAGAATGGCTGCTGTGACACCCTGATACCCTTTTATATGTCTGTACACAGAATGGCTGCTGTGACACCCTGACACCCTTTTATATGTCTGTACACAGAATGGCTGCTGTGACACCCTAATACCCTTTTATATATCTGTACACAGAATGGCTGCTGTGACACCCTGACACCCTTTTATATGTCTGTACACAGAATGGCTGCTGTGACAACCTGACACCCTGGTATATGTCTGTACACAGAATGGCTGCTGTGACACCCTAATACCCTTTTATATATCTGTACACAGAATGGCTGCTGTGACACCCTGACACCCTTTTATATGTCTGTACACAGAATGGCTGCTGTGACACCCTGACACCCTTTTATATGTCTGTACACAGAATGGCACACTCTGACACCCTGACACCCTTTTATATGTCTGTACACAGAATGGCTGCTGTGACACCCTGATACCCTTTTATATGTCTGTACACAGAATGGCTGCTGTGACACCCTGACACCCTTTTATATGTCTGTACACAGAATGGCTGCTGTGACACCCTGACACCCTTTTATATGACTGTACACAGAATGGCTGCTGTGACACCCTGACACCCTTTTATATGTCTGTACACAGAATGGCTGCTGTGACACCCTGACACCCTTTTATATGTCTGTACACAGAATGGCTGCTGTGACACCCTGATACCCTTTTATATATCTGTACACAGAATGGCTGCTGTGTCACCCTGACACCCTTTTATATGTCTGTACAGAGAATGGCTGCTGTGACAACCTGACACCCTGGTATATGTCTGTACACAGAATGGCTGCTGTTATACCCTGACACCATTTTATATGTCTGTACACAGAATGGCTGCTGTGACACCCTGATACCCTTTTATATGTCTTTACACAGAATGGCTGCTGTGACAGCCTGACACCTTTTTATATGTCTGTACACAGAATGGCTGCTGTGATACGCTGACATCCTTTTATATGTCTGTACACGGAATGGCTGCTGTGACACCCTGAAACCATTTTATATGTCTGTACACAGAATGGCTGCTGTGAGATCCTGACACCCTTTTATATGTCTGTATACAGAATGGCTGCTGTGACACCCTGACACCCTTTTATATGTCTGTACACAGAATGGCTGCTGTTACACCCTGACACCCTTTTATATGTCTGTACACAGAATGGCTGCTGTGACACCCTGACACCGTTTTATATGTCTGTATACAGAATGGCTGCTTTGACACCCTGACACCCTTTTATATGTCTGTACACAGAATGGCTGCTGTGACACCCTGACACCCTTTTATATGTTTGTACACAGAATGGCTGCTGTTACACCCTGACACCCTTTTATATGTCTGTATACAGAATGGCCGCTGTGACACCCTGACACCCATTTATATGTCTATACACAGAATGGCTGCTGTGAGATCCTGACACCCTTTTATATGTCTGTACACAGAATGGCTGCTGTGACACCCTGACACCCTTTTATACATCTGTACACAGAATGGCTGCTGTGACACCCTGACACCCTTTTATACGTCTGTACACAGAATGGCTGCTGTGACACCCTGACACCCTTTTATACGTCTGTACACAGAATGGCTGCTGTGACACCCTGACACCCTTTTATATATCTGTACACAGAATGGCTGCTGTGACACCCTGACACCCTTTTATAAGTCTGTATACCGAATGGCAAGCTTTGAAATCCTGACGCCCTTTTATATGTCTGTACACAGAATGGCTGCTGTGAGATCCTGACACCCTTTTATGCGTCTGTACAGAGAATGGCACGCTGTGACACCCTGACACCCTGTTTTATGTCTGTACACAGAATGGCACACTGTGACACCATGACACCCTTTTATTTGTCTGTACACAGAATGGCACGCTGTGACACCCTGACACCCTTTTATATGTCTGTACACAGAATGGCTGCTGTGACACCCTGACACCCCTTTATATGACTGTACACAGGATGGCTGCTGTGACACCCTGACACCCTTTTATATGTCTGTACACAGAATGGCTGCTGTGACACCCTGATACCCTTTTATATGTCTGTACACAGAATGGCTGCTGTGACACCCTGACACCCTTTTATATGTCTGTACACAGAATGGCTGCTGTGACACCCTAATACCCTTTTATATATCTGTACACAGAATGGCTGCTGTGACACCCTGACACCCTTTTATATGTCTGTACACAGAATGGCTGCTGTGACAACCTGACACCCTGGTATTTGTCTGTACACAGAATGGCTCCTGTGACACCCTGACACCATTTTATATGTCTGTACACAGAATGGCTGCTGTGACACCCTGATACCCTTTTATATGTCTGTACACAGAATGGCTGCTGTGACAGCCTGACACCTTTTTATATGTCTGTACACAGAATGGCTGCTGTGATACCCTGACATCCTTTTATATGTCTGTACACGGAATGGCTGCTGTGACACCCTGACACCATTTTATATGTCTGTACACAGAATGGCTGCTGTGAGATCCTGACACCCTTTTATATGTCTGTATACAGAATGGCTGCTGTGACACCCTGACACCCTTTTATATGTCTGTACACAGAATGGCTGCTGTTACACCCTGACACCCTTTTATATGTCTGTACACAGAATGGCTGCTGTGACACCCTGACACCGTTTTATATGTCTGTATACAGAATGGCTGCTTTGACACCCTGACACCCTTTTATATGTCTGTACACAGAATGGCTGCTGTGACACCCTGACACCCTTTTATATGTCTGTACACAGAATGGCTGCTGTTACACCCTGACACCCTTTTATATGTCTGTATACAGAATGGCCGCTGTGACACCCTGACACCCTTTTATATGTCTGTACACAGAATGGCTGCTGTTACACCCTGACACCCTTTTATATGTCTGTATACAGAATGGCCGCTGTGACACCCTGACACCCATTTATATGTCTGTACACAGAATGGCTGCTGTGAGATCCTGACACCCTTTTATATGTCTGTACACAGAATGGCTGCTGTGACACCCTGACACCCTTTATACATCTGTACACAGAATGGCTGCTGTGACACCCTGACACCCTTTTATACGTCTGTACACAGAATGGCTGCTGTGACACCCTGACACCCTTTTATACGTCTGTACACAGAATGGCTGCTGTGACACCCTGACACCCTTTTATAAGTCTGTATACAGAATGGCAAGCTGTGACATCCTGACGCCCTTTTATATGTCTGTACACAGAATGGCTGCTGTGAGATCCTGACACCCTTTTATACGTCTGTACAGAGAATGGCACACTGTGACACCCTGACACCCTTTTATATCTCTGTACACACAATGGCTGCTGTGACACCCTGACACCCATTTATATGTCTTTACACAGAATGGCTGCTGTGACACCCTGACACCCTTTTATATGTCTGTAAACAGAATGGCACGCTGTGACACCCTGACACCCTTTTATATGTCTGTACACAGAATGGCACACTGTGACACCCTGACACCCTTTTATATGTCTGTACACAGAATGGCTGCTGTTACACCCTGACACCCTTTTATATGTCTGTACACAGAATAGCTGTTGTGACACCCTGACACCCTTTTATATGTCTGTACACAGAATGGCAGGCTGTGACACCCTGACACCCTTTTATATGTCTGTACACAGAATGGCTGCTGTGACACCCTGACACCCTTTTATATGTCTGTACACAGAATGGCACACTCTGACACCCTGACATCCTTTTATATGTCTGTACACAGAATGGCTGCTGTGACACCCTGACACCCTTTTATACGTCTGTACACAGAATGGCTGCTGTGACACCCTGACACCCTTTTATATGTCTGTACACAGAATGGCTGCTGTGACACCCTAATACCCTTTTATATATCTGTACACAGAATAGCTGCTGTGACACCCTGACACCCTTTTATATGTCTGTACACAGAATGGCTGCTGTGACAACCTGACACCCTGGTATTTGTCTGTACACAGAATGGCTCCCTGTGACACCCTGACACCATTTTATATGTCTGTACACAGAATGGCTGCTGTGACACCCTGATACCCTTTTATATGTCTGTACACAGAATGGCTGCTGTGACAACCTGACACCCTGGTATTTGTCTGTACACAGAATGGCTCCTGTGACACCCTGACACCATTTTATATGTCTGTACACAGAATGGCTGCTGTGACACCCTGATACCCTTTTATATGTCTGTACACAGAATGGCTGCTGTGACAGCCTGACACCTTTTTATATGTCTGTACACAGAATGGCTGCTGTGATACCCTGACATCCCTTTATATGTCTGTACACGGAATGGCTGCTGTGACACCCTGACACCATTTTATATGTCTGTACACAGAATGGCTGCTGTGAGATCCTGACACCCTTTTATATGTCTGTATACAGAATGGCTGCTGTGACACCCTGACACCCTTTTATATGTCTGTACACACAATGGCTGCTGTTACACCCTGACACCCTTTTATATGTCTGTACACAGAATGGCTGCTGTGACACCCTAACACCGTTTTATATGTCTGTACACAGAATGGCTGCTGTGACACCCTGACACCCTTTTATATGTCTGTACACAGAATGGCTGCTGTTACACCCTGACACCCTTTTATATGTCTGTATACAGAATGGCCGCTGTGACACCCTGACACCCATTTATATGTCTGTACACAGAATGGCTGCTGTGAGATCCTGACACCCTTTTATATGTCTGTACACAGAATGGCTGCTGTGACACCCTGACACCCTTTATACGTCTGTACACAGAAAGGCTGCTGTGACACCCTGACACCCTTTTATACGTCTGTACACAGAATGGCTGCTGTGACACCCTGACACCCTTTTATACGTCCGTACACAGAATGGCTGCTGTGACACCCTGACACCCTTTTATAAGTCTGTATACAGAATGGCAAGCTGTGACATCCTGACGCCCTTTTATATGTCTGTACACAGAATGGCTGCTGTGAGATCCTGACACCCTTTTATACGTCTGTACAGAGAATGGCACACTGTGACACCCTGACACCCTTTTATATCTCTGTACACAGAATGGCTGCTGTGACACCCTGACACCCATTTATATGTCTTTACACAGAATGGCTGCTGTGACACCCTGACACCCTTTTATATGTCTGTACACAGAATGGCACGCTGTGACACCCTGACACCCTTTTATATGTCTGTACACAGAATGGCACACTGTGACACCCTGACACCCTTTTATATGTCTGTACACAGAATGGCTGCTGTTACACCCTGACACCCTTTTATATGTCTGTTCAC
>JBBDGT010000365.1:0-36627 GCA_037306005.1 Rhinophrynus dorsalis | reverse complement strand
AGCAGTTCCGACAAAGGCAGGGCAACACTCTCCAAGGCGTGGGACACCTTCATGACACCCCGCCAGCACCCTCACCCTGATGCGCAGCCTAGTGTCACAAGGAGGGAAAAGTTTTGGAAGATGGTGAAGGAGTACGTAGCAGACCGTGTCAGCGTCCTCAATGATCTCTCTGTGCCTTACAACTACTGGGTGTCCAAGCTGGACACGTGGTATGAACTGGCACTCTACGCCTTGGAGGTGCTGGCCTGCCCTGCCGCCAGCGTTCTGTCTGAGCGGGTATTTAGTGCTGCTGGTGGCATCATAACAGATAAGCGTATCCGCCTTTCCACCGACAATGCTGATAGGTTGACACTTATAAAAATGAACAAGGCCTGGATTTCCCCTGACTTCTCCACTCCACTGGAGGAAAGCCCCGGGGGAACATAAACTCACTTTATATATGTTATTTACAATGATGGGAATACTCTGTATTCCCATTCACCCCTTCCACCCAAAAAACGGGTATATGGTTGACTCTTAATCTTCTCATCCTCCTCCTCCTCTTCCATATGCCCTGTGCTATAATTTTTATATAGGGCCAGCTCACCAGCGGGCCCTGTGATATAATTTTTATATAGGGCCAGCTCACCAGCGGGCCCTGTTTGACAATTTTTATATAGGTCAGCTCACCAGCGGGCCTTCTCATATAATGTTTTATTGGGTCAGCTCTCTAGCGGGCCCTCTCATATAATGTTTTATAGCGTCAGCTCACTAGCGGGCCTTCGCATATAATGTTTAGGATGGTCAGCTCCGCAGCAGACCCTCACCCATAATGTTTTAGATGGTCAGCTCAGCGCACGTTTCCCTCTTAATCATGGCCCCAGTTCAGAAAAATCGAGGAAATTTTTGGGAGAATTTGCCTTTGCGCACGTTTCCCTCTTAATCATGGCCTCAGTTCAATAAAATCAAGGAAATTTTTGGGAGAATTTGCCTCTGCGCACGTTTCCCTCTTAATCATGGCCTCACTTCAGAAAATCAAGGAAATTTTTGGGATAATTTGCCTCTGCGCACGTTTCCCTCTTAATCATGGCCTCACTTCAGAAAATCGAGGAAATTTTTGGGAGAATTTGCAGATGATATACAAGTAAGTATACAGCAAATATTGTTTGGTAACAATTTTTCGCCTAAAGTCGTTTTTATTTTCCTTTTTGTGTGTTTTACGGTCAGTCTGTAAAAATGGCGTACTACGGGCGAAAGATCGTTCCCAGCAGCGATGTTGGAGTCCAAGATGCATCCAGACATCCTCCCTATGCTGTCCCTGAACCATTTCTGTGGTGTTTCCATCCTTTTCTGCCCTTTTCCTATGGACCAGGCACCCTCCCCTCATCAGAGCAGGGGGTGCCTGGTGTAATGCTCGAGTCCTCCCATTGACTTCAATGGGGCTCGGGTGCTCGGCCGAGCACTCGAGCCTCCGGGGGCGCTCGGTCAGAGCACCCGAACACCCGAGCATTGGGGTGCTCGCTCATCACTACTTGTCACAAATTTGCCCCATAATTTATTGGACCGTTCAAAGTCTTCCGGTGGATCAATCCTGTTTCCTATGCCTTAGAACTTCCCGCAAACATGAGAATTCACAATGTCTTCCATGTATCATTGCTTAAACCTCTTGTTTTAACTGCTATACCTCTGCTCCGGTGGTTCCGAGATCGGTTCGCATTCAAAATCATGACGAGTATGAAGTATAAAGCATTGTAGACTTACGCAGGGTGAGTGGTCAACTCCAGTACCTGGTACACTGGAAGGGCTACGGCCCAGAGGAACTTTCTTGGTTCAAGCTTGCTGATATTCATGCACTATTTTTGTTGCGTCAGTTCCATGCCAAGTTTCCCTCTATGCCTTGTCCTCCTCCACGGGGAGGGGGCCATTTAGAGGGGGGTACTATCACGGTGCCCGTGCTCCTGCTCTGACGGTGACATTGTTACTGTGCCTAATTTCCATGCTGCCTTCTCAGTGGCCTGTCATCTTTGCTCCACCCAGTGCTTGCCTTTTTATATCCTGTCACATATATTCTAAGGAGCCCTTTCGTGGTGTATCTGAGCCTGATGTTTTGCTACTGAGTTGCTGTTCGTGTATGACCCGACCTGCCTAACAATGTTCCTGTGTTTCCCGTGTATTGCTCCATTACCAACTGATCTGGCTGAGAACCTTCTCCGTTACCGACTGATCTGGCTGAGAACCCGCACCGTTGCTGAACTGATGTGGCTGAGAACCTGCTCCGTTACCTATTGATCTGGCTGAGAATCCGCTCCGTTGCTGAACTGATCTGGCTGAGAACCCTCGTTGTCATAGTCTGCCTGGCTATTGAGCCTTGCCTGTGCACCTGACCAGTCTGTGCTTCCCATTGGTTTGTAACCTGTCCGCTGAGCCATTGTTCCGTTGCCATCCATGTATGGTTGTGCCTCCTCCGTTGTCTAACTGGCCAGCATTACATTCCACGGTTTCCAGTTGCCTAGTTGGGGTGCGCCGCGTGGCGCTTATCTTATTCTGTCGACCATAGGCAGTGTGTGCATGCGAACTACAGGCACAGTGCTAGCAAGTGCTGACTGAGCTACTCTGATCTCTCTGTGTCTCCCTCTGCGCTAATTGCTGGGCTCACTCCCTGTGGGAGTTCCCATGTATCTCTGGGTGTCTCCTGTTAACTAACTGTTCAGTGCCTAAAACTATCTAAACTACCCGTGTGCTCCTTCGTGTTGCAGTGCCTGGGTAAGGGCCAACACTTGCATTGGTACGCACTATTTGGTATGTGGAGACACTGAGATCATATTCCTGTCTAGTGGCCTGAAGGCCTAGAGTCAGCATTTGCACTTGTTCCACTGTCCTATGAGGGGACACCTGTGGCCTTCAAGTGTTCACTTTGATCCACCCCTAGCTCTCTAGGGTTTACCCTTTGTAAGTGGTGGCCTTGGCCACTCCGGGACCCCTGTCCCGTGCTCAGTGTTGCCTCATTGCCTCCTCGGGTTCTGTGCCACTCAGGCATATGGGTCTCATGCCTATTACCATCTCCAGGACTTACTACCATCCTCTGTCCTGCTGTCAGCCAGGGTCCAGTAGCCCGATCGCTCCAGGTTCTCTAGTGGAGGGTTGCCTGTCTAAGATACCTCTATTACCTGTGTTCCATCTCAGTCATTCTGTTTACAGTCATTGCTTACTGCCTATATATCCTCCATATAGTGTGGTTTCATATTGTGGGCCTGTGGCCTCATTCCTTGTATGCACTTTACTCAATAAAGTCATTTTAACCTTACTGTTCTGTCTGAGTGTTCATCAAAAACTGTGACAGACTTACCACAAGGTCTTGGGCTTTGCTGATGACCTCCTCTTCCCCCTCACTACCCCAAGGCTCTCTCCCGGTTCTGCTCGAGGAGTTTCAGATTTACGGCGATCTTGCGAACTTCAAAATCAACACTAGCAAATCAGAAATTCTGAATATGTCTGTGTCACGGTTTGTAAGAGCTCTCAGACAATTTGGTAAGGTAAAATCAGCTTTATTAAGAATAATAAAGAACACAGGGTCCCCTTCACAGGTCCAGATTCAGACAGTACCATGGCACTTCCCAAATCTGACACAGGTCAGGGTACAGAAATAAGCAAACAGGCAATACAATATTGTCAGGAACAGATGACAGGAACCAGGAACAGAACCTCATCAGCCCAAGAGCTAGAAGGTAGGTAACTGCAGGGCAGAATCCCCAGGAACTGGGGAAGTAATATCAGGGAACCCGGGACACTGGAGAGTGACACGGTCCTGGGAACCAGAGACAACACTGACAGACAATAGCCTGCATTATGCCTTAGAGGCTAGGGAGACTGGAGGTAGAACTGACACGCTCGGCAGGGACAAAACCCTGGAGACTGGTAATCGCAGGCAACACAGGCAGGCACAGGGACAAAACCAGCCACAGAGGTCTGAAGAACCACAGGCAATACTGACAGGCTCAGACTGAGATTAGGAGATAGAAGTAACAGAAGGCAACACTGACCTGCACAGGCTCAAGTCCAGGAGGTAGAGGTAACCGAAGGCCACACTGACATGCACAGGCTCAAGCTCAGGGGATAGAGGTAACTGTAGGCAACACCCACAGGCACAGGCTCAGGCTCGGGAGATAGCGTAACCGAAGGCAATACTGACAGGCACAGGCTCTGGCTCGGGAGATAGTGTAACCGAAGGCAATACTGATACGCACAGGCTCAGGCTCGGGTAAATGAGGCAACCGCAGACTAAACTGACAGGCACATGCTCAGGCACGGGAAACCGAGCAAAAGGAGGTGCTACTGACATGCTCTGGCTAGGCACCAGCCTTGGAGGCTAGGATAACGGGAGGCTACGAATACTACACTGCCACAGCCAGGATTGGTATAGCAAGCGTAGTCAGTGAAGCCCAGATATGTGCACAGAGAGCGATAGTCAGCTACAGCCTGGATCGGTACACAGAGAGCGATAGTCAGCCACAGCCTGGAATGGTACACAGAGGGCACTAGTCAGACACAGCCTGGATAAGTAAACAAATAGCGGTAGTCAGCCACAGCCTGGATCGGTACACAGAGAGTGCTAGTTAGCCATAGCCTGGATCAGTATACAGAGAGCGGTAGTTAGCCACAGCCTGGATCGGTATACAGAGAGTGGTAGTCAGCCACAGCCTGGATCGTTACACAGAGAGCTGTAGTCAGCCATGGCCTGGATCGGTACACAGAGAGCAGTAGTCAGCCACAGCCTGGATCGGTACACGGAGATCAGTCATACACAGCCAGGGTCAGTGACAAAGAGTAGTCTGTCACAGCCAGGGTCGGTACACAGAGAGAATCAGCACAGCCAGAATCGGAACCCAGATAGAGGTAGTCAGGCAGTCTGGGTCGGCAACTGGAACAAGGCAACGGTGACAGGGGCAAGGTCTGTCAAAACCAGATCATACACGGAACAGGAAACACAGCAACTAACACCAGATACAGAAACACCACGAAAGGGAGCCAAAGGAATGACAGGACTGACTATAAGAAGGCTCACGCTTGGAGGAGCAGAACCCAGCGGCCAACAAGAGTCCAGCAGGAAAGAGGCAGGAAGTAGTAATGTTGCCAGAACGGGAATCACGGGCACCATGATCATTTGTCCATGAGAGCAAGGTGAGGTGTCTCTCGTCTTCCTTCTCTTTCAAATGGTGCCGTGATAAACTTTAGTACTTAAGTGTGTGGCTCTCTAAAGATTTGTCGCAGCTATATATGTACAGTTTCCCCCCTTTCTTGGCAGCTATGCAGCAGGATTTTACCTCTTGGGCTCCATTGCATGTTTCATGGATGGGCCGGGGTAACACTCTCAAGATGAATATTCTTCCAAGACTCCTGTATCTGTTTCAAACACTTCCTATTCACTTTCCGGTTGCCTTCTTTTCCTCTGTTTGCTCTTTGTGGCTGAGATTTTTATGGGCTCTGCGCAAGCCTAGATTGCGGTTTGATCTCTTAATGCGACACAAATCGCAGGCGGGTTTGGCTTTACCCTGTCCCCGGACCTATCATCGTGCTTGTCACCTTCTTCAAGTTGTAGCTGATAGGGCAATATGGCTCTATTTTCTGGGGGGGGGTTCAGGTATGTGTGGGGGGGCAGGATTGGTGTCCCCTGCTCTCCTGTACCCCTTTATCCACTGTCTTCCTCATCCCCTCCTCTTCTCCCCCCCTCTTTTTTTTTTTTCTTTTCCCCACATCCCTCACCTACATTATTTCAGGCTTTTCTAGGCCCTCTCTGGTGTTCTCCTGATGCTGATCTTATATCCAGGGCCATGCAGTTGCCCCTACACTCTGTGTTCACTTGTTGCCTGCTCCATGCAGTGTTATGCTCTGATGAACCTTCCTCAGCTGTTAATTGACAATACCCCTTCCTTTTTTATTTATTTTGTTTATGTAACACCACTGTTCTTTTTGTACCTTTATTATCTCTCTCCTTCCCTAACTATGTATGTTATAAAATCTCAATAAACTTGGATTTACCAAAAAATACTGGCTAGATAGTACAGAAAGGGAAGGTGATGTAGTTAATAACCAGGTGGGCGGATCTGGGGGCTAGGTTAGTACAGATGATAGGGAGAAGCCTATAAACCACATCAAAATTAAATCACAAATGGAACATAGCAGTGGCATAAACTGTATGCTTGCAAATGCCAGAAGTTTAACTGGTAAAATAGGGGAATTGGAGCTGGTAGCTAAAATCCTCCCCTTGTCCTCCCCTTCCTCCATATCAAGCTACCCCACTAGCCGCATTCCATATAGACTTGTTCCAAGATCCTGGATAGAGGATGAGAACAGTTCTGCTTAGTTTTGAGTACTTTTTTTTTTTTTTTTTAAGATATGGGGTGTCAAAATTCCCCCATTAGGTGGATTACCATTACTTGCTTCCCCTGGAGGATTGTATCTAGATACCAAAACAAGGACTAGCCTAAACAAAGTTAATCCTCAAAGAGGAAATAGCAAGTCCCATAAATGAGGCACAAAGTCAAGATAAAGATGTACATCAAAAAATATAAATTTTATTACTAGTACAAAAATGGACAATACTATAAAAACACTTAAAAACAACAGAGAGTATGAGCTGCTACCAAATCTGTGGAGACATTGCAGGTCAAAATACTCATAGTCTTAAAGTTCCAAAATATCAAAACTAATATCTGTAAAATACAGTCATTGGAAACCTTATGACATGTGCAAAAAGTACAGAGCAGCAGTGGATCCACAGAAGTTATATAGTAATAAATAGAAACTACTGGCCACAAGAGATAATACATATAATCTTTGTCACAGAATAGTGTAAAACACATACTAAATAATATGAGTTAAAAAATCCCTTTTTCTTGTCACATTTATTTGAATGTTTCTGTTCTCACTTGTTCCTATTTGCTTGGGTACTTATCCTCATTTTTGTTAAAGAAAGGGACCCACTCCTGTGGATCCACTACTGCTCTGTACTTTTGCATGTCATAAGGTTTCCAATGACTTTATTTTACATTACTTATATTAGTTGTGTTATTTTGGAACTTTAGGACTATGAGTATTTTGACCTGCAGTGTCTCCACAGTTTTGTTAGCAGTTCATACTCTGTGTTGTTTTTAAAGGGATAGTAATGGACCATTTTAAGTAAATTTAATATTGTAGATAGTAAAAAAATAAAGTTATTGAGGCCAGTCCAATCTCTAAAACCTTTATAGTTTGAGAGATATACGATTACAAAGTTCCCCCTCTCACCCCTTTCACTGACATTAGGCTCCAGCTTACAGCAGGAGATCCTGATCTCTAAAACCTTTATAGTTTGAGAGATATACGATTACAAAGTTCCCCCTCTCACCCCTTTCACTGACATTAGGCTCCAGCTTACAGCAGGAGATCCTGATCTCTAAAACCTTTATAGTTTGAGAGATATACGATTACAAAGTTCACCCTCTCACCCCTTTCACTGACATTAGGCTACAGCTTACAGCAGGAGATCCTGGTCCTGGGACCAGCTGGCAGCTCTTCACTGGTTTCACTGGGTTTTGGAGCTTTTTACCAAAACCTTGAGATGTATGCATTTTTATTAAACCCTACATATTCTGTTGTGTTTTTGGGTGCTTTGGTGCACTTTTGGGAAATTCTGATTTTTTTTGTGTTCAGCGCCTTTAAAGGGATAGTAATGTTTCAAAATAAAAGCAGCTCTAATTAATCATCATAGTATTTGGACTTTGGAGAGTGTTATTTCAATTCTGTCAGAGTTGTTGTTCAAGAGTAATTCAATGACAAAGTATCCCCCTCCTGCCCCTTTTACTGATGTAACACTGTTCAGCCAGATCAGAAGGCATGTGCCCAGGTAGACTGCAGAGAGGGACAATCTTCAATTAAGATAAGGGAAAAACCTGAAACACTTGTCAAGGGGGGCAGGGCTTTCATTGTTCTCATAGGAAGAAGACTGTCCCCTTCTGTTATCTGTCTGGTCTATGGACTGCATTCCACATCTGAGAAGAGATGCTTAAACTACTTTAGGTAAAAGGGGCGGGAGGGGAAACTTTGCTTGTGAATATCTCTCAAATCATAAAGGTTTGAGAGATAAGACTTATATCGTTCTTCATGTTTTTTAATGCCTACAAAATAAAATAAAGATAAAACAAAGTATTACTATCCCTTTAAGAGCAAGCTTTGCCACGTGGCCACACTTGCTCCATTGACTTCTAAGGGACAAACAGCTTTATGACCTATCTCTGCAACCGTTTCACTTAGAGTTGACAGAGGGCTCATTCTTCTTGTCTCCTCTTGCCCTATGATCCAGTTCACATCCCCAGTGTCTTGGGGGCCACTGGGCCCCTGTGAGTTTGGGTTCTGCTGTTGCTAGGTAACATTGAAGGGAGAAACTACGATTCCCAGAATGCCCGTTTCACAGGCTTTTCTCTGATTGGCTGTGATTCAGGTTTGTGGCCCCTGGCATTCCTGACCTTTCAGATTCCTCTGAGAAGGATTCTTTTAGGCTGATTCTGAGGAGGGGGAGTGTGTGGAAGGGGATTCTTCCTATACTTATGGTGACCCCTTTGAGGCTGACCCTGAGCCCTCTGCGAAGGTTAAGGTTGTTTTGACTACCCTACAGATTCCTGTTAATCTTGTTGAGAGCCAAACTTCTGATGTTTTTCAAAGGCTCAAGAAGTCCCTCATTATGCTTCTGCCTAATACCTCTCTGGACCAGGTTATCTTGGATCATCAGGGAGCATAATAGGGGAGGGGATAAAATAGAGGACCCTATCCACCTGCCCCCTTATTTTAGCCCCTATCTTATGGAGCTCCCCTCTGTTCTCCCTTCCCAGTTAATTACCCTATGATGCCCCCCCACCCCCATTTTATCCCGTCTCCTATCGTGTCCCTTTCTTCTTAATTCCATTATTATCCCCTCCCATGTGTTATCCACTCACCCTTATTTCCTCTATGGTGCCACCCCCTCTACTTTATCCCCTCCCCTCTTATGCTCCCAGTTACTTCCCCTATGGCTTCCCCCCTCTATTTTAGCCCCTCCCTTATTGTGCTCCCCTCTGTATCTCCACCCTCTTATTTTAGCCCCTCCCTTATGGTGCTCCCTTTTGTTATCTCCGCCCCCTTATTTTGGCCCCTCCCTTATGGTGCTCCCCTCTGTTATCCCCCACCCCCTTATTTTAGCCCCTCCCACTTTATTACCATCATATTACACAGATATTAAATGATTACATTATATTACTCAGTTATTCAATTACCAGTATTATTAGAGCAGAGGCACATGGAATTAGGTGGACTAGAACCCAGAACTTACCGTACTGATTCCGAAATAAAATTGCTATGGAGCAGCAGCTAGCATCGTTCCCAGCCTGTGGACTTGTGGTTAATGTGTCTGCTTGAGAAGCGGTAGGTGTTGGGGTCTAGTCTGTCTAACTCTTTTTGCCTGCTCCATGTTATTTTTTATATATTAATCATTATAACACTGTAATGCATTGCCAGATCTGAACAGTCAGACCTACTTACACCTCTATTGTTCGGCATGTTGCCCAGGTAAAGCAAAGTGTAAGTACAATCTAGGAGCATGAAGGTCATTCTGATCAACCCAGGAACGTTCCTCAGGGCCATAGCCCTTCCAATGGACCAAATATTGCAATTTTCCTCTAAATCTGCATGAATCAATTATGCTTTGGACCTCGTACTCTTCCTGACCCTGAACCTCCACAGGACCAGGGACCACAGGAGTGGTAGTGTAGCGGTTTCATACCAGAGGTTTCAGCAAGGATACATGGAGCACATTGTGAATGTGCATAGATGCTGGGAGATCCAAGGCATATGAAACAGGGTTAATTTTACGGATCACCCTGAAGGAACCAATAAACCGGGGAGCCAACTTATTAGACGGAACTTGCAAATTAAGGTTTCTGGAGGAGAGCCATACCCTGTCCACAACCTGAAAGGAGACCGCTGGCAGCCATCTACGGTTAGCGTGGTGCTGATGATGCTGGAACGACTGACTGAGGGCCCTCTGAACCTGTGCCCAAGTGGAGCGGAGTTGCTCGATGTGCTCGTCCAGAGCTGGAATCTGCTGCCACTGGAATGAGTCCGGGAGCAAGCATAACTGGAACCCGTAGTTGATGAGAAACGGGGAGCTCCCGGATGATGAATTAACCGCTCAGTTCCTGGCAAACTCTGCCCATGACAACAGGTCGGCCCAATTATGATGATCGGACATGAAACAGAGCAAGAATTGCTCCAATCCTTGATTGGCACGCTCAGTGGCTCTATTGGTCTGGGGATGGTAGACAGACCAAAGGACAGCTGAATCCCCATCTGGTTACAAAATGCTCTCCAAAACCTGGACACAAATTGACTCCCACGGTCCGACACCAGCACTCTAGGTACCCCATGCAACCGGAACACCTCTCTAGCAAAGACAACAGCCAGCTCCTGGGCCGAGGGAAGGCCAGGGAGGGGCATGAAGTGAGCCATTTTAGAGAATCTATCAACCACCATAAGGATGAAAGAGTAACCCCTAGACACTGGCAGTTCTCCCAGGAAATCAATGGATACGTGGGACCAAGGACACTTGCCATTAGGTAGTGGTTGGAGTAAGCCCACTGGGAGGTGTCTAGGGGATTTGGCATGAGCACAGGTGGTACAGGCTGCAATGAATGCGGAGCAGTCGACCCGTAGGGAAGGCCACCAAAATATCTGTGAAAGAAACCAAATTAGTTGATCCCTCCCAATATGCCCAGCAGCCCGAGATGAATGGTAGGTTTCAAGCAAGCGGGTACGATATGGCTCATCTACAAAGCACTTGCCTACTGGGGTATCTGGGGGAGCCACAGCCTGGGTAGCCAGAATTTCCTCTCCCAGTGGCGAAGTGATCCTAGTATGTAAGGTAGCCAAGATGCGATCAGGCTGAACAGGGCATCAGCCCTAACATTCTTGGAGCCAGGCAAGTAAGATACGATAAAGTTAAAGCAAGACAAAAACAAGGCCCATCTGGCCTGACATGAGGACAATCTCTTAGCCTCCGAGAGATACGTTTTGTGGTCTGTCAGGATTAATACAGGAGTTCTTGTACCTTCAAGCAAGTGACACCATTCTTTCAGAGCAAGAATAATAGCCAGGAGTTCTCTGTCTCCAATTTCATAGTGACTCTGAGCACTAGACAGCTTTTTAGAGAAGAACCCACATGGTCTCAGAGTACTCCCAGCGACCGGACACTGTGACAGTACTGCCCCTACCCCATTTTCAGAGGCATCAACCTCCAATGTAAATGGAAGGCAGATGCGAAAGTGGACTTAAGTGTCTCAAAAGCTTGATCAGCTGCCTCAGACCATTGGGACGGATTGGCACCCTTGTGCGAGAGGTCAGACAGGGGTTTAACAATAGCGGAAAAGTTCTGAATAAACTTCCTGTAATAATTTGCAAACCCAAGAAAGTGCTGAATTGCTTTTAACCCTTTGGGTTGTGGCCATTGCAATACGGCTGTGAGCTTCTCCTGATCCATAGCAATACCATCTCTAGAAATCACAAAGCCCAAGAAAGGCACCATGGACTTGTGAAACTCGCATTTTTCAATCTTACAGAAGAGTTTATTCTTGTGTAATCTGAGCAACACTTCGGACACATCCTTGATGTCTTGAGACAGGTTAGACGAGTGTATGAGTATATCATCCAGGTAGACTACTACACAGGACTGTAGCATATCACGGAGGATATCATTGATAAATTCTTGGAATACAGCAGGGGCGTTACATAGGCCAAAAGGCATAACTAGGTATTCGTAATGTCCAGATCTGGTATTAAATGCCGTTTTCCACCCATCCCCAGCTCTTATTCTGATCAGGATATATGCAGCCCGTAGGTCCAACTTAGTGAAATTAGAGGAACCTATCAATCTGTCAAACAGTTCGGTAATGAGTGGTATGGGATAGACATTTTTGGACATTCGTTTTTTCAGTCCCCGGTAATCGATGCAGGGTTTGAACTCGCCATTCTTCTTTTTGACAAAAAAGAAACCGCTCCCGCGGGTGAGGTAGACTTCCTAATAATCCCTCTTTTACGGGCATCATCAATATATTCCTTCATGGCCCGATTCTCCACGCACGACAACGGGTATGTGCGACCCCTAGGAGGCACTGTGCCAGGAGGCAAATCAATAGCACAATCGTAAGCCCTGTGCTGGGGCAAAGTGTTAGCCTCTCCCTTACTGAAAACATCACTGAATTGGTGATATTCAGCTGGCACGGAGGGAGAGGTACACATGATCTTAATTGGATGAGTCACACAATGCCCCATACAATACTTAGGCCAAGACATGATCTCACAAGTCTGCCAATCAAACTGGGGATTATGCAAATGTAGCCACGGGAACCCCAGAATGACCGCATGATGGGGAGAATGAATAATCTGAAACAGCTGTTTCTCAGTGTGGAGAGCCCCAATAGTCATAGACAGAGGAATAGTTTCCATAGTTACCTGAGCTGGTTCTAATGGTCTACCATCAATGGCCTCAATAGCTAAGGGAGATTCCCTCTCAACCAATGGAATCTGATGTAGTGCAGCAAATGAACTGCCCATAAAGTATCCGGCTGCGGCCGAATCAACCAGGGCCAGAACCTCCACTGAGTGTTCTGCCCAGGAAAATGCCACCTGGATCGCGGGTTTCTGCATAATAGGGTCTAGGGACTGCTGAACACCACCTAGGGTCTGTGGGACGAGAACCTTGTCGTAGTTCAGACAATAAAGCTTATGCTGTGACCTTGCATCCTGGTACGTCAAAAACTAGTTGGAACATTCTTAAAAACTCATCAATATCCTGAAGAGGTGGCGAGTTCTGTTCGACCAGAGGAGAGACCCATGCTAGAGCCTTACCTTTTAATAACGAAATAATAAAGGAAACCCTGGAAAAATGAGTGCTGAAATACTGAGACGAGTTACTAAAATGTAATAAGCATTGATTAATAAAACCACTGCATTCGGTATCCACTCCTGAGTATCTCTCTGGAAGAGGTGGAGCAATCAGTATTTAAACTGCCTGGACACCACTACAGTTGCCCTTTCGTGGTGTTCCAGTGCAGTTGTTGTTTGGGCTCTGTGTATTACCTGGCTTGCCTGACTAACCGATCTGGTGCAGACCTGCGGCTCTGATTGACTATTCACTCCGTGTATGACCAGGCTTGTCTAGCCATCCCATCTGGTGCTGTCTTGTGGCTCTGTCCGGCTTGTCTCTTATGTAGCCTCTCTCCTGCAGAAATCCATCTGGAGCAGACCTGGGGCTCTGGTAGACTACCATCTTTACTGACTGCAGGTGTGAGTCAGTATCTACTCATGTTCCTGGTCGGAGTTAACCTGTTCCAGTTCCAGTTTGTCTGCAGCAGAAGGTCATGAGTGGTTGATCTGGTTCCTGTTCCAGTTCAAGTTCCAGCAGAGACTACCAGTGGCTTCGGCCTAGTCTCAGCAGAGAGGTCTATCCTAGGTGGCCTACTATTCCTGATAGTAGTGCTAGCTTATCTGTTGACCTACTGCCTGTTCCTATTTGTCTTCTGTTATACCTTATTCTGTGTCTTGAATAAAGGTTGTTTTATATTATACATTCTGACTCCTGAGTTATCTGGGTTACCATGACAGTACGAAAGGGCCATGTCTACAGATGGTACTGGTAATCCTTCTGTCAAGCAGATCCTAGCCAGGGTTGAGGCTCAGGAGCAACGTATTGATCAGATAACAATGGCATTGCAGACGTTGTTGAACCTAACTGCACACCTTGACCGTCTTTTTGGACAACCAGTGGCCTCCGCTGTTAACCCGCCACCGGTAGTGCAAGTCACCCCTGATGCAGGCGTGATCAGGAGCTTTTCCAGCCGAGCTCCACTTCCTGAGTGGTATGGGGAAGACCCAGCCCTGTGTCATGGGTTCCTAAACCAATTGGGCATTTATATGGAGATGGTACCGCAAGCGTTCCCCAATGAGCACAGTAAAGTCGGATTGTTGGTCTCACTGTTGTCTGGCATGGGCGTATCATTCACAATTTCTCTGAGTTTGTGTCCGCATTTAAACAGGTGTTTGATGTACCCGCCCGCTCTGTTACTGCTGCCAAACATCTAATGTCTATCCACCAGGGCAATCATACGGTGGCTGAGTATGCAATTGAGTTTTGCATGTTGGCAGCGGAGGTGGGCTGGAATGATGAGGCACTGATGGCCGCCTTATCGCAGAGGCTAAGTGATTTAATTAAAGATGAGGTTGTGGCAAGAGAGCTGCCTTCCAACCTAAACCAACTGATATCATTTTTTATCTTGATTTTATCTGTGGAGACCTCCGGCATGTTTAGCACCAAATTTCAGTTGCCCACCCATTCCTCCCTCATCTCCCATGCCTCCTGGGTCTGATGTAGGAGGAGCCCATGCAGTTGGGATTTACCCGACTTTTGGCTCAAGAAAGAGCATTCCACAGACGGGAAGGGTTTTGCTTATATTGCTGTAAATCTGGACACTTGTTGCGTGCTTGTCCCATATGTCAGGGAAAGGGTGCACCTAGAGTCACATAGGGGACAAACTCTAGGTGGTGTGTCTCCATCCCCAGGAGATTTCCAGGAGAAGCCTACTCTGAAAGTTATCCTATCTTGGGCCAACTCCTCAGTAATTACTCTGGCATTAATTGATTCAGGGGCAGTGGGGTATTTCATTAATGCAGGTTTTGTGGAGAAACACTCTATTCCTTAAAAACAGGTGCAAATCTGGAGAAAACCAACTGCATTGTAGGGGTCAAATAAAAATTCCCACTGATTTAAATGGGGCTTTTTTTTACACTTTGAATGCTAGTGCAGACTCCAATGTGTTTCTTTGGAACATGTCACAACCTCCCTAAAATTCAAGGGGTTAAAAGTCCCATTTAAATAAATTGGATTTTTTTATTTGTTCCATACAGTGAAATTGCTGAACTTTCTTTGTATACATAAAGTCCTAGAATCACCAAGTTACTTTTCATGTTTTTGCTCAAAGTAATCAAACAGTGCCATCTAGAGTCACAAATTGGTAACATTTTAATGAAAAATGTGGAACTGTTATTCTTGCATAGTGCAGAATATAAATTATTTACTGACTGGTTAATTTATTTATTTAAAATAAAGTGCATCTGCCCATCTTTTGCATTATAATGCAATAAATTGCTGTGTAACATATTGTATCAATCAGTCTTAAAAGATCAGCATAATGCAGATAATACTGATAAAAGCCATGTCTAAATGCACTGTTTAAGGCAGTGTTTCTCAACTCCTGTCCTCAGGACCCACTAACAGGCCAGGACTTAGGTATTTCTCTGCTAGAGCACAGGTGTGGTGATCAGAGGCTCATTCACATTGATTAACTCACCTGTGCTCTAACAAGGAAATCATCAAATCCCGGCCTGTTAGTGGGTCCTGAGGGGGTCATTGCTAACAGTGATGATTTAACTGTAGTGTCAGCACAGTGCATTGTTTTATGCATTGTTCTGAGCACTGTAACGATCATTTGAGATAGACTGGTTCATATGCAAACTGATTTCAAAATGGTGGAAAATAAGCATTGCCCAAAATATAAATGTATTTAAATGGGGCTTTTACCACAAGAATGAATCCTAGAGAAGTCTTCTCGCAGTGCACCATAACTCCCAAGTGTCCCTCTCTCTTTTAAGGAGATCAGACTGTATGGTGTGTATATAGTTACTTAGTAAATTAGATTGAAAAAAGACACAAGTCCATTAATTTCAAACTCTGCCCAGGAAATACATATTAATATAATATATGTGTGTGTGTGTAGACCTGGAAATACAAGCAGATATAAAATTAGCACCTGCAATAGAATCCAGCCCTTATTCAGTTACATAAAGAGTCATCTAAAGTTTATGATGAAGTCATCTAAAAATTATTGGTAATGCCCCGACAACAACAAAAAAGTAATCTGGAGCAATTCTAGAGCAAACCAACTATGACTTAAATGGGCCTTCTATCACTTTTGAATGCTAGGGAGGTCTCCAATTCAATGGGAAGCAACATGTTGGCATTTAGGTGGTTAAAGACCCCATTTAAATCAGTGTTAGTTTGGCTAATTTATATTTCCATCAAACACATTAGTAAATATAAATGCTGAATGATAAATTAAATCTCAAAGAGTCTTGAGTGGGGAGAATATTACATTTATTAAAAACCATATCTCATATTCCTATATCGAGAACTATTGCTCTGGGTGTGTTTAACCCCTCCCTGTCCGGATATAAACCGTGAGGCGTTAAACACAATAGTTGGCTACTCAAGCAATATATTTAGATATTTGAATGTCGCATGTGTGATTGGCTACTTACCTCTACCCTGTATTTTTCAATAGGGGGAGGTGGGAACTGGTGGCACAATGCTACTCTCTTGTAGGGAGCACTCCCTTTGTATTGTATTTTAGTGTTGTGGTCTGTGTATGGAGAATTTGCTCTGAGTCGCCAACTATTGTGTTTACTGCTTCATGGTTGATATCCAGACAAGGAGGGGTTAAACACACCCAGAGTAATAATCCTCGATACAGGAATAAGATATTTGGTTTTTCATAAATTTAATATTCTCCCTACTCAAGTCTCTTTGAGATATCATTTATCATTCAGCATTTATATATACTAATGTGCATAGGCGTGCGCACGGGGTGTGCCGGGTGTGCCCAGGCACACCCTAATCGGCCCCGTGCGCACCGGCCAGGGAAGCTGGGGATTTTTAAAAAAATGTTTTTTTTTAAATATATCTGCCGCGAGGGAGCGCTGATTTAAACTACCAAGCGCTCCCTCGCGGCATCTATGTGACAAGCCAGCGAGACCCAGGCTCTGTAGTAATACAGAGCACTGGGAGATGACATTGCGCTCTGCATTACTGAGAGCAGCGCGCGGGAGCTTCAGCTCTGTGCCGAAGGAGGCACAGAGCTCTCTTACGGCACACCACTAGACCACCAGGGACTGAAGGTAGGTGATGGAGGGGGCATTGTGGAGATGAATGGGGCATTGTGGAGATGAAGGGGCATTATGGAAGGGGGCAATGTGAAGATGATGGGGGCAATGTGGAGCTGATGTCAATGTGAGGGCAAGTTGGAGCTGATGGGGGCAAGTTGGAGCTGATGGGGGCAATGTTAGGGCAAGTTGGAGGTGATGAGGGCAAGTTGGAGGTGATGGGGGCAAGTCAGAGCTGAGGGCAATGTGGAGATTATGGGGACAATGTTAGGGCAAGTTGGAGCTGATGGGGGCAAGTTGGAGCTGAGGGCAAGTTAGAGCTGATGGGGGCAATGTGAGGGCAAGTTGGAGCTGATGGGGGTAATGTTAGGGCAAGTTGGAGCTGATGAGGGCAAGTTGGAGCTGATGAGGGCAATGTGAGGGCAAGCTGCAGCTGAGGGCAAGTTGCAGCTGATGGGGGCAATGTTAGGGCAAGTTGGAGCTGATGGGGGCAAGTTGGAGCTGAGGGCAAGTTAGAGCTGTTGGGGGCAATGTGAGGGCAAGTTGGAGCTGATGGGGGTTATGTTAGGGCAAGTTGGAGCTGATGAGGGCAAGTTGGAGCTGATGAGGGCAATGTGAGGGCAAGCTGCAGCTGAGGGCAAGTTGCAGCTGATGGGGGCAATGTTAGGGCAAGTTGGAGCTGATGGGGGCAAGTTGGAGCTGAGGGCAAGTTAGAGCTGATGGGGGCAATGTTAGGGCAAGTTGGAGCTGATGGGGGCAAGTTGGAGCTGAGGGCAAGTTAGAGCTGATGGGGGCAAGTTGGAGCTGAGGGCAAGTTGGAGCTGATGGGGGCAATGTGAGGGCAAGTTGGTGCTGATGGGGGCAATGTTAGGGCAAGTTAGAGCTGATGGGGGCAATGTTAGGGCAAGTTGGAGCTGATGGGGGCAAGTTGGAGCTGATGAGGGCAATGTGAGGGCAAGTTGGAGCTGAGGGCAAGTTGCAGCTGATGGGGGCAATGTTAGGGCAAGTTGGAGGTGATGAGGGCAAGTTGGAGGTGATGGGGATAAGATGGAGCTGATGGGGGCAAGTCAGAGCTGAGGGCAATGTGGAGATTATGGGGACAATGTTAGGGCAAGTTGGAGCTGATGGGAGCAAGTTGGAGCTGAGGGCAAGTTAGAGCTGATGGGGGCAATGTGAGGGCAATATGGAGTTGATGGGGGGATACGTTGGAGCTGATGGGGGCAATTTGGAGCAGATGGGGGGGCAATCATTTATTTAGCTAGCACACACACATATATATTACATACGCGCACGCACGTGTGTGTTTGTGCTTTTGGGTGCACACCCTAATGCAATTGGCTGCGCACGCCTATGCTAATGTGTTTGATGGTGCTTCACACTGCTTTTTTATTTACGTTTTAATTATTTTTTTTCCTTATAGGTGGGGATTTGGTGTGAAATAGCGACAGATACATTTTAGGGCACATAGGAATTATTTTATATAGTAATTTGTATTTCCTTCAGGTCTCTCAGTAGCAAACCTGAGACAAAGATGCCCCTCCTTCCAAATAGGACAGGAACCAAAATTATAAAAGGACCTCCCTCCCAGATATCCCTTACATTTGTTTCATGTCCTTCTAGTCAAAGTTATTTAGTATTATTATTTTAGTGGACACTTAGAATGGCAACCCCATTTGGCCTCTTGCCCCCCCTCTCGCTGGGGGGTTAGAATGGCATGTAAGAGATATCCTCTGCCATCCACTAGCATTCATTCATTCATATAGGCCCTAATAGCTATGAATTGCTGAAGCATTATGTCTTGATTTTCTGGGGTTTTGTTTGTTATTTATTTTTCTCTTATGTCCAGTATGGAACACAGGAACCACTAGGTTGAGCTCCCCTCCACCAGATGTCAGGGCACTTCAAAAAAGACAGGTTCTTTGAGGCAGACACCCCCTCATCTTCCTCCAGCTTAACTCCCAAACTATCCAGATCCAGACAAAGAGGAGCAAGCCAGGACTGCTTTTTGTTTTTATGTCCACTATTCTATTTTTTTATTTTAGATATGAGGCTGTATAATCCACCATTAGACAGCCTTCCATTACTGGCTTCCTGTTGGACCCATCTCATACTTGTCTGTGCTGTCCCTTGATACATGCATGTGCAGTTGTGTTTGACTGTCCTCCACTACCTAGTGTATCAGTTGTTGTATTGTCATGATGTCTTAAAGTGATAGTAATGTTTCATAATAAAAGCAGCTCTAATTAATCTTCATAGTATTTGGACTTTGGAGAGTGTTATTTCAATTCTGTCAGAGTTATAGTTTAGGAGTAATTCAATGATAAAGTATCCCCCTCCCGCCCCTTTTACTGATGTATCACTGCTCAGCCAGATCAGAAGGGAGGTGCCCAGGTAGACTGCAGAGAGGGACAATTTTCAATTAAGATAAGGGAAAAAACTGAAAAACTTGTCAAGGGGGGCAGGGCTTTCATTGTTCTTATAGAAAGAAGCTTGTCCCCTGCTGTTATCTGTCTGGTCTATGGACTGCATTCCACATCTGAGAAGAGATGGCTTACACTAGGTAAAAGGGACGGGAGGGGGAAACTTTGCTTGTGAATATCTCTTAAACCATAAAGGTTTGAGAGATAAGACTTATATCGTTCTTCATGTTTTTTTAATGCCTACAAAATAAAATCAAGATAAAACAAAGTATTACTATCCCTTTAGGCATGCTTTGTTCTCTATTTAAAGGGATAGTAATGTTTCATAATAAAGCAGCACCAATTAATATTCATAGTATTTGGGCAATGGGGAGTGTTAATTCAATATTGTCAGAGTTGTAGTTCAAGAGTAATTGAATGACAAAGTATCCCCCGAGTCCTGCCCCTTTTACTGATGTAGCACTGCTCACCTCAGAACAGAGGCACACCCTAATCGGCCCCGTGCGCACCGGCCAGGGAAGCTGGGGATTTTTAAAAAAATGTTTTTTTTTAAATATATCTGCCGCGAGGGAGCGCTGATTTAAACTACCAAGCGCTCCCTCGCGGCATCTATGTGACAAGCCAGCGAGACCCAGGCTCTGTAGTAATACAGAGCACTGGGAGATGACATTGCGCTCTGCATTACTGAGAGCAGCGCGCGGGAGCTTCAGCTCTGTGCCGAAGGAGGCACAGAGCTCTCTTACGGCACACCACTAGACCACCAGGGACTGAAGGTAGGTGATGGAGGGGGCATTGTGGAGATGAATGGGGCATTGTGGAGATGAAGGGGCATTATGGAAGGGGGCAATGTGAAGATGATGGGGGCAATGTGGAGCTGATGTCAATGTGAGGGCAAGTTGGAGCTGATGGGGGCAAGTTGGAGCTGATGGGGGCAATGTTAGGGCAAGTTGGAGGTGATGAGGGCAAGTTGGAGGTGATGGGGGCAAGTCAGAGCTGAGGGCAATGTGGAGATTATGGGGACAATGTTAGGGCAAGTTGGAGCTGATGGGGGCAAGTTGGAGCTGAGGGCAAGTTAGAGCTGATGGGGGCAATGTGAGGGCAAGTTGGAGCTGATGGGGGTAATGTTAGGGCAAGTTGGAGCTGATGAGGGCAAGTTGGAGCTGATGAGGGCAATGTGAGGGCAAGCTGCAGCTGAGGGCAAGTTGCAGCTGATGGGGGCAATGTTAGGGCAAGTTGGAGCTGATGGGGGCAAGTTGGAGCTGAGGGCAAGTTAGAGCTGTTGGGGGCAATGTGAGGGCAAGTTGGAGCTGATGGGGGTTATGTTAGGGCAAGTTGGAGCTGATGAGGGCAAGTTGGAGCTGATGAGGGCAATGTGAGGGCAAGCTGCAGCTGAGGGCAAGTTGCAGCTGATGGGGGCAATGTTAGGGCAAGTTGGAGCTGATGGGGGCAAGTTGGAGCTGAGGGCAAGTTAGAGCTGATGGGGGCAATGTTAGGGCAAGTTGGAGCTGATGGGGGCAAGTTGGAGCTGAGGGCAAGTTAGAGCTGATGGGGGCAAGTTGGAGCTGAGGGCAAGTTGGAGCTGATGGGGGCAATGTGAGGGCAAGTTGGTGCTGATGGGGGCAATGTTAGGGCAAGTTAGAGCTGATGGGGGCAATGTTAGGGCAAGTTGGAGCTGATGGGGGCAAGTTGGAGCTGATGAGGGCAATGTGAGGGCAAGTTGGAGCTGAGGGCAAGTTGCAGCTGATGGGGGCAATGTTAGGGCAAGTTGGAGGTGATGAGGGCAAGTTGGAGGTGATGGGGATAAGATGGAGCTGATGGGGGCAAGTCAGAGCTGAGGGCAATGTGGAGATTATGGGGACAATGTTAGGGCAAGTTGGAGCTGATGGGAGCAAGTTGGAGCTGAGGGCAAGTTAGAGCTGATGGGGGCAATGTGAGGGCAATATGGAGTTGATGGGGGGATACGTTGGAGCTGATGGGGGCAATTTGGAGCAGATGGGGGGGCAATCATTTATTTAGCTAGCACACACACATATATATTACATACGCGCACGCACGTGTGTGTTTGTGCTTTTGGGTGCACACCCTAATGCAATTGGCTGCGCACGCCTATGCTAATGTGTTTGATGGTGCTTCACACTGCTTTTTTATTTACGTTTTAATTATTTTTTTTCCTTATAGGTGGGGATTTGGTGTGAAATAGCGACAGATACATTTTAGGGCACATAGGAATTATTTTATATAGTAATTTGTATTTCCTTCAGGTCTCTCAGTAGCAAACCTGAGACAAAGATGCCCCTCCTTCCAAATAGGACAGGAACCAAAATTATAAAAGGACCTCCCTCCCAGATATCCCTTACATTTGTTTCATGTCCTTCTAGTCAAAGTTATTTAGTATTATTATTTTAGTGGACACTTAGAATGGCAACCCCATTTGGCCTCTTGCCCCCCCTCTCGCTGGGGGGTTAGAATGGCATGTAAGAGATATCCTCTGCCATCCACTAGCATTCATTCATTCATATAGGCCCTAATAGCTATGAATTGCTGAAGCATTATGTCTTGATTTTCTGGGGTTTTGTTTGTTATTTATTTTTCTCTTATGTCCAGTATGGAACACAGGAACCACTAGGTTGAGCTCCCCTCCACCAGATGTCAGGGCACTTCAAAAAAGACAGGTTCTTTGAGGCAGACACCCCCTCATCTTCCTCCAGCTTAACTCCCAAACTATCCAGATCCAGACAAAGAGGAGCAAGCCAGGACTGCTTTTTGTTTTTATGTCCACTATTCTATTTTTTTATTTTAGATATGAGGCTGTATAATCCACCATTAGACAGCCTTCCATTACTGGCTTCCTGTTGGACCCATCTCATACTTGTCTGTGCTGTCCCTTGATACATGCATGTGCAGTTGTGTTTGACTGTCCTCCACTACCTAGTGTATCAGTTGTTGTATTGTCATGATGTCTTAAAGTGATAGTAATGTTTCATAATAAAAGCAGCTCTAATTAATCTTCATAGTATTTGGACTTTGGAGAGTGTTATTTCAATTCTGTCAGAGTTATAGTTTAGGAGTAATTCAATGATAAAGTATCCCCCTCCCGCCCCTTTTACTGATGTATCACTGCTCAGCCAGATCAGAAGGGAGGTGCCCAGGTAGACTGCAGAGAGGGACAATTTTCAATTAAGATAAGGGAAAAAACTGAAAAACTTGTCAAGGGGGGCAGGGCTTTCATTGTTCTTATAGAAAGAAGCTTGTCCCCTGCTGTTATCTGTCTGGTCTATGGACTGCATTCCACATCTGAGAAGAGATGGCTTACACTAGGTAAAAGGGACGGGAGGGGGAAACTTTGCTTGTGAATATCTCTTAAACCATAAAGGTTTGAGAGATAAGACTTATATCGTTCTTCATGTTTTTTTAATGCCTACAAAATAAAATCAAGATAAAACAAAGTATTACTATCCCTTTAGGCATGCTTTGTTCTCTATTTAAAGGGATAGTAATGTTTCATAATAAAGCAGCACCAATTAATATTCATAGTATTTGGGCAATGGGGAGTGTTAATTCAATATTGTCAGAGTTGTAGTTCAAGAGTAATTGAATGACAAAGTATCCCCCGAGTCCTGCCCCTTTTACTGATGTAGCACTGCTCACCTCAGAACAGAGGGGTGGTGTCCAAGTGGATTGCAGAGAAGGACAATCTTCAATTAACATAAGGGAAAAAAATGTCAAGGGGGACAGGCCTTTCATTGTTCTCACCGTAAGAAGATTGTCGCTTACTGTGAGCTGTCTGGTCTGTGGACCAGAGTCCACATCTGAGGGGAGGTGGCTTACACTAGGTAAAAGGGGCAGGAGGGGGATACTTTATCATTCAATTACTCGAACTACAGCTCTGACAGTAGCGAAATAACACTCTTTATGGCTCAATTTCTATGAAGATTAATTGGAGCTGCTTTTTTTGTGTAACATTACTATCCCTTTAATCCCTGGCCTTTCTGTACCTGATTCTCAGTTGTCGGGCTAGTTTCTTGAGTGTTCACATCGACTTCTGTTTTTTTACTCTCTCCAGTTTTGATCTTTCACTTGCCCTGACCTCGGCCTGCCTCTGACCTTACTTTTTGTCTCCTCCCTTGGTGGAATCCTTCCATTGGGATCTTTTTGTTCTTTCTTCTAGTTTCAGAACAACCAGCTTATTCTATGTACGGCTTCTCCTATACAAAGTTAGTTCCAGGAAAGTTAACAGTACAGCTGAACCCACCATTCAGGATAGAACCTTCAGGGTTAATTGGGGTCCTTACCTCTTTGGAAACCACATTTCTTAATTGAAAGAATTACAGAACAACCAGGCTCATTTGCAACAGCAATTGCAGGATCTACAACCATGTAATCCAAAGCAGTCTGATACCCTCTCCCCTGGAGGTTATTTGCCCTAGGCTTTTGGAATTGAGGACATCCATATTCCAGTACCTCATGTTTCACTACCTGAGAAATTTGACAGGGAAATATTCAAGTACCGACCCTTCATTACTACCTCTGAATTGTTGTTTTCCATTAATCCACACACATGCGCTGAAGATTTCACCAAGGTTCTGTAATGTCCTTATTCTGTTAATGGTTGACTTATAGTTGACTCATGGCTCGTATTCCATCAGGCTATTGATGCTCCCTATGATGAACCTTTTACAGCAACATCAGTTATGACCACATTAAGATTGCTCACACAGGGCAGACATCCTGTGAAAGATTACGTCATTGAGTACAAGTCCATTACATCATTTATTCATTGAGTTCAAGTCCATCATCTCCAAAGGGAATGAGGCAGAGCTCTTTGACCAGTTTCTTCTGAGGGCTTAAAGGCTGTGTTGGCCAGAGTATTCTTACCTACCTCTTTGGAGGATCTGATCTGTCTGTTCAGATAGACCACAGACTGAGAGAGAGGTGTCATGAATGCATGGCTATGGCCTCTTCCCCCCTTCAAGTGATCACCTTCTTCTTACTCTGTTCAGGAATACACTTTAAGTCCAACACCCATACCCACAGAAGAACATATGCAACTAGGAGTGGTATGTGGTCCTCTCTCCAAACCTGAGAAAGAATACCACAGACAGCTCAACCTCCGTCTCTGTTGTGGGGATGGTGGTCATCACTTGAGATCCTGTAATCCAGCCCCCGTTCTTTTCAAGTTAAGCAATATTTATCTCTAACTTACATAGTTACAAAGTAAATATCACGGTGCCCGTGATTGCTGCAGTTCTCTGTCTATCACCTGCAGGGGGCTCCCATTGGCTGTCTGCAGTCATCCCGCCGCTGGTTGCATTTTTAAACTCAGTCTGGGCACCCTTTAGTTGCCCTTTCGTGGTGTCTCTGACAACATTCTCTTTGCCTGTCTGCTGAAGCTATTGGGCCTGTTCCTGAGTTCGTGAGTTCTTGAGTTTACCTGTTCCTGTGTTCCTGCCTGCTTGTCAGTTCCAGTCCGGTTCCGGTTGCTGTCGTTCCGGTTGCCAGCTGACTTGCGGTGCTCGTCCCGGTGGAGCCTCGGCCTGCTCCTGCTGTTTCCTGTGTTCTGTTCCTGTGTCGATATTTCTCTCCTGTCGCTCTGGCGACATACTGTCTGTTGGTCCCTGCGTGCGGACGCTGGTTTACGCCATTGGCCTTGCGGTTCACAATACTGTCTGTTGGTCCTAGCGTGCGGATGCTGGTTTACTCCACTGGCCTTGCGGCTCACTGTGCTGTCTGTTGGTTCCATCGTGCGGACGCTGGTTAACTCCATTAGCCTTGAGGCTCACAATACTGTCTGTTGGTCCCAGCGTGCGGACGCTGGTTTACTCCATTGGCCTTGCGGCTCACTGTGCTGTCTGTTGGTCCCAGCGTGCAGACGCTGGTTTACTCCATTAGCCTTGCGGCTCACAATACTGTTTGTTGGTCCCAGCGTGCGGACACTGGTTTACTCCATTAGCCTTGCGGGTCACAATACTGTCAGTTGGTCCCAGCGTGCGGACGCTGGTTTGCTCCATTGGCCTTGTGGCTCATTCTACTGCCTGTTGGTTCCAGCGTGCGGACGCTGGTTTACTCCATTTGCCTTGCGGCTCAAGGTACTGTTGTTGGTCCCAGCATACGGACGCTGGTTTACTCCCTGACCTGCAGTCAGGTTTCTAGTGCTGTCCAGTCCTAGCAGCACTTGTTTCAGATGTGTACCGACACTAGCCTCTCCTTGGGTGAGACAGCTTGACCGTATACTCTATTTACCATCCTACCGTCATTGTCTTCTGACAGTCACTGGTCTTAGTGGTGTCTCCCTTCTTGGGCTGCCCTGCCCGGTATTGGTAAGGCCAGTAGAACCTTTCACGTTGCCACCTTTAGGTTGCCTTACCCAGTATTGGCAGGGCCAGTAGAGCCTATCCTTGGGTATCCATTATGGGCTGCCCTGCCCGGTATTGGTAAGGCCGGTAGAACCTGTTACATTGCCACTCCACGGTTGCCTTACCCGGTATTGGCAGGGCCGGTAGAACCTATTCCTTGTGTATTCCTCAGGCTGCCCTGCCCGGTATTAGTAAGGCCGGTAGAACCAGTACGTTACCATCTTACGGTTGCCTTACCCGGTATTGGCAGGGCCGGTAGAGCCTACTAATCACTATTCCTTCAGTAACGCTTGGGTTGCCTTTCCGGTATTATTTGCAAGGCCGGTAGAACCTATCTCAATTGTCAATTGCTTATATATATATGTGATGTTTGTATGTGTAGGAAAACCCTATGGGATTGCCTTAACTTTTCAATAAAGTTATGTTTTTACCTAATCCTTACATCTGAAAGTCTTAACAAACCGTGACAGTAAATTAGATTGAAAAAAAGACACAAGCCCATCAAGTTCAACCTTTGCCTCATAACCCAGATAATAGATAATTATATAAGCTTACTTGCTGCCAAATAAGTTAGTCTTTATGGGAACTTCCTGTGGGAACCCATATATTCCCTCTTGAAAGAAATGTATCTAATCTTTTAAATGTATTCATTGTATCTGCCATGGGAAAGGAATTCCTTCCTCTGCTTATGTTGAAACCTCCTTTCCTCTAACATTAAGGGGTTCCCCTGGTTATTTGATCAGGCCTTGGAATGAAAAGCTCACCAGAGAGTATGACCTAACATATACGTGCACATTGTGACAAGATCTCCTCTTAGATGTGTTTTCTCTAAAGTAAATAAAAACCAAGTTTGTCTAGACATTCCTTATATGTAAAGTCTTCCATTCCCTTAATTTTGTAGCTCTTCCCTCTACTCTCTCCTGTTCTAGAATATCCTTTTTTCAGAACTGGTGCCCAAAACTGCACTGCTTATTTGAGGTGAGGTCTTACCAACTATTTGTACAGTGGCAAAATGATGTTATCCACGCTTGCTTCAATACCCCTTTCTATGCAAGACAGGACTTTGGTTTTGCTACTGCTGTTTGACACTGATCACTGCTTCCAAATTTGTAGTTTACAAAGATTCCCAGGTCTTTTTCTAGCAATGAGTCCATTAAAATTATTCCATTAAGTTCATAATTAACACTGGGATTTTTTCTTCCCATTGCATAACTTTATGCTTCCCCACATTAAACTTCATATTCCATTTGTTTGCCCAGTGTGCATTTTTATGTAAATCCCAATGCAGAGAACAAACATCCTGTTCTGAATTTATTTCCCTACATATTTTAGTGTCATCTGCAAATATTGATATTTTGCTTTCTATATCTATTTCTAATGCAAAGGTTATACCCTATCCCAATTTCCTTATTTTATATGCCAGCCTCCTTTGTGGCACTGTATCAAATGCCTTTGCAAAATCTAGATATGGTACATCTACTGCCTTACCATTATGTAGATTGCTACTTACTTCTCATAGAAGCTCAAAAGATTAGTTTGGCACAATCTATTCCTTATAAAACCATGTTCATTCCTGCTAATTACATTATTTTCTTCAGTGTAACCCTGTATATTATCCGTTCTAGCAGTTTTCCCACTACAGAGGTCAAACTCACAGGTCTATAATTCCCAGGCACTGTTTTAGTTTCCTCTTTAAATAAAGGCACTACATTGGCTTTACACCAGTCTTGTGGCACTGAGCCTGTGGTGAGAGAAGGTTTAAAGAGTAAAAAGAGCAGGTCTTTCTAACACTGCACTGAGCTCCTGGATGTATACCATCAGAATCTAGGGCTTAATTTTGTTCAGTCTTTCCATTACCTTTTCTTGTGTTAACCTAATATCTGATAATGGTATAGTCTTAAATGTTACTTGTTGAGGCTTTTCTACCATTTCTTGTTCCCTGGTATCTACCAATGCAAAGAAAGTGTTTAGGACATCAGCATTTTTCTTATCCTCTTTAATAAACTCACCCATCTCATTTTAAAAGGTCCAATGCACTCCCTTTCAAATTTTGTGCTATGTATTAATTTGAAAATGTTATTTGGTTTTCTCTTGCTCTCCCTCACAATTTGAGTTTCATTATCTATTTTTGCTAACCTAATTGTCTGTTTTGCAATATTTTTTCCACTCACTGTGTTTTAAGAAATGATTTCCTGTTCTTATAAAATGCTTTTAGATGGTTTATTAATAGTACTGGTACAAGTGGCGGTGGAGCTTTTGGTGGGACTTTGACAAACTGCATCTTCCTCGGCAGGAGAGAGATCAACCTTATTTATTACACATGCTGCAGCAACCATAGCTACAGTCAGTTTTTGGACTGCCATTTAACTCAAACATCCCTGCACTGCTCCTAATCTTTTCACCCTCCCCCTGCCCTTTGTGTGTTTCCTGGATATTACTCAATTACTGTGTGTGTTTTTACTGTAAAGTAAACAATAGAATTGACTGTGTGTAATATCTTGCCTTGAATCTCCACAAAATACTTTCTTTCTCATACCTTAGACTCCCCTAGGACAGAGATAACAGCCAAATGAGGAAGCAACATGGTTCACAACTACTGTGTTTACCCGTGGCACAACATTTTGGGGTATTTGGAGTAAGCCTCATTTGCTCCCTTCTCACACCAACAGACTCCACTAGGACATATATAACAGCCAGAGCAGGAAGACACTTGGATCAACGCTGCCTGTGCTTTCCCAGACAGTGACACACAGTTTTGGGGTATTTCTCCTTTGCTCCTTTCTCACACCCCAGACTCCCTTTACAGAGATAACAGCCAGATCACAGTTGCCTGTGTCTACTCGATTGCACAAAATATTGGGGTATTTGGGGTAAAACGCACTTGCTCCCTTCTCACACCACTAGACTCCCATAGGACAGCTATAACAACCAGATCAGGAAGAAACTTGGAACATGGCTGCCTGTGCCCAGTCAGTCAAACTAAATTTTGGGGTCAAACTCCATTCTCCCTTCCAGAGAACAGATTTTTTTCCTGTTTCTCATTTGAGGCAAAACGTTTGCCCATTCCTACCCCTTAATCAATATGTTATCATCTGTGTAGACAATATCCTTGTCTTTTCTTCCTCTCTTCCAGAATATCATGACCACTTTAGGACAGTTCTCTCTCATCTTCACAATCATGGTCTCTATGCCAAAATAGAGAAATGTACTTTTGAAACACAAGATATAGACTTTCTGGATTTCATCTTCTCTCCCAAGTGTAGCCATTCAAAGGTTTATAGGCTTTGACAATTTCTACAGATTATTTCTTTGGGACTTTTCCAACCTTACAGCCCCACTTACTGGTGTAACAAAGAATGACGTGTGTTTTCGCTGGTCATGAGTGGCTAATATGGCTTATTATCAAATTAACCATTTGAGTGCCAGATGGGTACACATAGCATTGCAAAGGGTTAAGACTCTATTCATTCAAGCTACTGTTCTTTGTCAACCCATGTAAGCAAGTCATTTTTCCTGGAAGTGGATTCCTCCAATAAAGCTACAGGTGCTGTGCTGTCACAGTGGCTGGGCAACAAGAAGCAGTATCACCCTTTGGCTTACATCTCCAAAAGTCTTACAATTGCAGAACAGAATTACGACATTTGAGACAAGGAGATTTGCCATTAAAAGCACCCAAGAAGAGTGGCGACATTAGTAGGGGGGAATCCATCAATCCAGTAATCATATTCACCGATCACCGTGAAACTGAATACCTATGTTCAGCTTGCAGACTGTGTCCCTGGCAAGCCAGATGGGCTCTCTTTTTCTTGCGGTTTCAGATGCACATAACCTACGGACCAAATGAAAAAAAAGGAAATTTTTACATATTCCTACTGCTTCAAATGTACTGAAATCTTTGAAATCTATGTAATTTCTTTCTGCATTCATAAGCTACTACTCCTCCAAGAAAAATGGCACCCCATTAGTTTGGTTTGATGTACCATAGAGGGTGCCAGAGGTACAATATTTCACCACCTGATATATGATGGAAAGATATGCAAGGCAAACCATATGGAAAATATACATTAACTTGAATCAAACTAGGGAATTTTTGCCTTTTAACCCTAGGCTTGTATGCATAATTACTTCTGTAAGTTAGCGCTATACAGAATTTATTCACTTTTTTATACATTTCCACAACTTCAAAGATACTAAAATCTTTGAAAACCATGACATTTGCCACTATATTCGGTGACCATGAAAAATTAAACCCCATTGGTATGGGTTGGCATAGACGGGTTGGACCAGAGGTATAAAACTACACCTGCCTCATTTCTTTTGTGAAATAATTTATCTGCAATAAAATGGTCATAACTAGTGTTGAGCGAGCACCCCGATGCTCGGGTGCTCGGGTGCTCTGACCGAGCACCCCCTGAGGCTCGAGTGCTCGGCCGAGCACCCGAGCCCCATTGAATACAATGGGGCGACACGAGCATTACACCAGGCACCCCCTGCTCTGATGAGGGGAGGGTGCCTGGTCAATGCCCCCCTTCATCTCCGCAATGTCCCCCTTCATCTCCGCAATGTCCCCCTTCATCTCCTCTATGCCCCTCTTCCACAATGTCCCCCTTCATCTCCGCTATGCCCCTCTTCCACAATGTCCCCCTTCATCTCCTCTATGGCATAGAGGAGATGAAGGGGGACATTGTGGAAGAGGGGCATAGCGGAGATGAAGGGGGACATTGTGGAAGAGGGGCATAGAGGAGATGAAGGGGGACATTGTGGAAGAGGGGCATAGCAGAGATGAAGGGGGACATTGTGGAAGAGGGGCATAGCGGAGATGAAGGGGGACATTGTGGAAGAGGGGCATAGAGTCTATGCCCTTCTTCCACAATGTCCCCCTTCATCTCCGCTATGCCCCTCTTCCACAATGTCCCCCTTCATCTCCGCAATGCCCCCTTCATCTCCGCAATGCCCCCGTACCTCCAGTCCCTGGTGGTCCAGCGGAGCGTCTTCTGATCTGTGCCTCCTCCGGCACAGATCCCCGCCACCCGAACATGGCGGGCGAGCACATGGCGGTACTCGACGAGTACCGCCATGTGCTGAGCAGAGCGATGCTCGAGCCGATCCGAGCATCGGCCGAGCACGCTCGCTCAACACTAGTCATAACCATTATGGTTTACATATATGAGGAAAACATCAATAAGGCATGCCATTTAGGAAAGTAGACATTCACCCACATCAAATGAGGGGTCATTTGTCTTTTTACCCCTAGGATAGTGTGCACAACATTTTCCAGAAATTAGTGATATGGGAAAAAACACATACTTTTTCATTTCAGTTGCTTCAAAGATATTAAAATATTTCAACACCATGTGATTCTCTAGTGTATGCAGTACATAATGCCAGCCTGAGAAAAATGGTACCCCATTGGTATGGCTTGACAATTAAATGGGTGCCAAGAGGATGGCTACTGGAGAAACAGGCAGTATATGTGTGATTCCATGACTACCAGGTAGAAAAGGCTGGTGGGTGGGTGGGGGAGTCAGAGTGTGTGTTGAAAGAGTCTTTGACTATAGATGGGCAATAGAATCAGGACAGGGTGTATCAAACAATGGATATGGGGATCCCAGAGGGCAGTAGAACAAGCCTTGAGGGTCTGACAATGTATGTGGGGATCTGTAGTGGAATCAGGCAAGGAAGGTTTAAATAGTGTATGTGAGCAGTAGTGGCCAGTGGGTCAGAGGGCTGGGGGTTATATGTGTGGATTCTAAAGTGCTGTCCAGAAAATTGTAAAGCAATCATTGGACATTCCTCTGGCATACTTTTATTCTTTATTTTCTTTTTCTAATTTATTTTTATTTTTTATGTATTTTTAAATTCAGACCTCATGGGGCACATTAGGACCCCTCCTGATGTCCTGCTAAGATACTGATTTTACAGCTGATTCTGCTGGAAGATCAGTAGAGGTGACATAGGAGTGAAGCATGGATCTCCTGCTTCCATCCAAGGGTGCTATTGGCTCTGGTCCCATTCAGCTCTTGCAGTGTTTGTGTCTCCGTTACCGCACCGGAAGGGTGCTATTGGCTCTGGTCCCATTCAGCTCTCGCAGTGTGTGTGACTCCGTTACCGCACCGGTAGGGTGCTTTTGGCTCTAGTTCCATTCAGGTCTTGCAGAAGTGTTAGGTATCTTGCTTATCGCCTGTCCTTGGAATGTTCAGCTCTGCCTCACTACTAAGGTGCTTCACACCTCGCACCACAGTCTCTTGCTGCTCTTACCATCTACTGGCGTTGTCTAAGCTCACCACTACAGAGACTGATTACTTGCATTGGACTTTAACCCTTGTGCTACTACTGTTTCTTTGTATATGACAGTATTGCTCCTAATCCATACTGTGCTTGCAAAGACATCAATTATCTATATCCATTTACGTGTCATTACCTATTTTAGCCCATAGGGGGCAGTGATCCTTGTTTCTCTCAATAAAACTGTGTTTTATTCTAACCTCTGGTCTGAGTGTCTTACAAAACCGTTACACACAAGCCTTGATGAAACATTGATTCGTTTTAGGAAATTAGACTTGTGTTAGACAAAAACCCTGAGGAAACATTGATTTGTAAGACTTAGGCTTGTTAGAAACATGCTCCCCAAAATGTCATGCTTGTTTTTTGTAGGCCTCTGTTTTTTTTTTTTTCAAAGAACAAGCCCTGAGGTGAAAAAATGCCCTACTGGCCTAGTGCCAGCAGGTCATGTTGTATTGGCCAGTGGCTTCTGGCCATTGTCAAATGCCCCAGTGTAATTGCGGAATTTGCGACTGCTGTTCTTGCTGCTGCTTATGAGTGGTTAAACAGCAGGATGATTAAGCAGCTCAAAGGGAATGGGCTCGTCAACTGCAGTAACATGGGTGATGGATAATGAAGGTTCCACTTGCCACTACTAGCTCCAGCGATGCCCCTGAGGCAGTAGCAGCACCATAAATAGCACCCACCACTTCAGATATATGTGAAGAAAAGAAGATGTTGACCAATAATGCTTCTCCACCAGCCCCTCATCCAAAATCATGGGTTTGTTGTTAGAATAGAAATGTTTCCATTGAGAGCAGGAACTGTGCCTCTCATTAGCAACTGCAATGTGCACAGTGTGTGATAAGTAAGGGAGGGACTGGGAACAACAGGCACATCTGGACTCACATCAAACACCTGGCATAACTGTAACCAAACACCATGACTCTTAGGGTCCCCAGTGTGAGACCGTCCCACCAGAAACCAAGTACTGCTGCTGTCACTATACCCTTTGTCCACTCCCCACTAAGGACACATGACAACCTTCAGACAATTAACCCTCCCTGCCACCAGTTTAGCATATTCTGTGGAATGAAATATCCTCATATGCCGCTTTATGCCCTGGTTGCAATTATCCTCCACAACACTGGCATGTGTGGTCATTGCACCACACAGTGTCCAATAGGTGGACAGAACTGCCACATCCTGACATCTACTGAATGGCTATCAACCGGTGGGGGAGGTAAAGATGAATGAGGTGTATCGCCAGAAGATGTAGTTACCCTAGAGCAAGAAGGTGATGGTGAGCCAGATGTTTTGCTTGCCGTCAAACTTTCAGGCTCTGGCAGGGTTTCTCTTTTCTTTCTCCTGTTTGATTTCCACCTCATCCCTTGTTGCCTTTGGGAAGAGACAGTGGGTACATCAAAAGCAGTGCCCAATTTCTTTGGTGGGTATTTGGCTTTAACTTGTTTCACATAAATGTCATGGTGTCTGTGTTCCATGTGTGTTATCATGGTGGCTGTGTCAAGCTGTGTTCCCTCCTTTCCCCCTTTCACTGACTTGTCACAAATTGTGCAGTCTCTGATGACTGCACTGTTCCTGCCCCAAGAGAAAAATAGTACCATACCCAGAACCTCAGGGGGAAGGGAGAAGGTGGAGAACAATGGCCTCTTTATTCTTCTCCTCCAAATTCACCTTCACTGACCAGGGCAGAGGATAATGCTTATGCTGCTGCTACTGCCTCAAAATCAGCAGTGCAAATAGGATCAGGAGTATTGCAGCTAGCAAGTGTAACCTGTCCCGCATCACTGCACCCCATTCCCACTTTGTCCATGGTGATCTGTGACACACTAACCTGCTCCTCAGCATTCTGCTGCCCTTGAAACTCAATGGTAGCAGGAACTGGAGCACTAGCAAATTCCAGAAGCTCACTGCTGGTGGTAGTGGCGATGCCCATCCTCATCCCTGTCTGCCATTCCATCTCAGTTTGGGCTAAAAAAACCATTAATATCTCTTCCATCCCAGCTTCTTCCACCATCATCATCATCACCACCACCAGTCCCTCCTTTCTGCTGTATTACAGATGTCTCACTGGTTGGAAGAAGTGATGAGAAATGTGACAAAGGGTCCCCTAATGTCAGCAGGCTCAGCACTGGCAGCAGGGACAGGTAGCTGACCTGTCCTGTCACACTACTACCACCCTCTTCTTCCTCCCATGGGACAAATTTCCCCAAGATCCCTAGGAGTGATGCCGGGGGACTGACCATCATTGGGTCTGGGGAACCAGGGCATTCAGAGCCCTTCATGTTGGTATTGGTCACTTCTTCCTCCTCAGACCCATTGGACACATAACAGCCCTTCCAGCTCCTCCTTTTATTATTATTAAACTTGCTCATAGTGATAGCAGTCACTATGATCCTTTGCTATTAACTCACAGCAGAACAGCCTAGCACCTCTCTCTCTCTCTCTCTCTGTCTCTCTCTCTCTCTCTATCTCTCTCTGTAGCTGCTTGTATTGTGCTTCACTTCCTGGAAAATAGCACGTTTTTATAAACAAAAGGTGAAAATGTGATTAAAATAGCAAAAAATTTTTGCCAATGGTTGAAAAATGTGAAGATTTTAATTGCTTTATATAAAATTGTTCCACGAAAAAGCGGACAACCACGTGGTTTTCGCAGATATTTTCATGGGAACATAATGGAATCTTTCGCCCACCCCTATTACATACATCTTGTAGGTAGAGGTGGGTAAATCATTTTGAATATAAAGAAACAGATGAAAGACTGAACTTCCCACAAAGCGTGACATTTTTTGAGAAATTGCATTGAAATGAATGGTAAGAATAAATGAATGAAGTTTCAAACCGAGACTCACTGCCAAAGGAATTCATAAACACTGTCGTTATCAAACACTAAGATCTTCTTACACAACATCTGAAAGAACAGCAGCAACAACAGCTTGACCAGCAACAGTAGCAGAAGAAGATAAAAGTAGTAGCAACAGATGGGCTAGTAGTGGCTGTTTACATGAAGGATGTTTTGACTACCACAAGACACATTTGTAACAGGAGCTTTGAAGGTGACTGAGAAGCACTAAATATGTCCTGCTAACAATCAGTGGGATTTTCCCCACACAAACACCATCATTATCATTTTCTTCTTTTTTTCATTCAAATGCTCATTTGTTGTATTGCTACTTCAAATTTAGATATAGTTGATATTTGAATATAGGGGTTTAACTGCTTTGTTTTTATTGTTTGTGCAGGTGATATTTCTTACAACACTGCTGACTAGTTAATATTACACAGAGTGGTCCCACTTAGACTATTGCACTGTCCTACTAGCTGGCCTCCCGGCTTCCCATCTTTCCCCCTATGCAATCTATTTTAAGCTCAGCTGCACAAATCACCACACTGTCCCCCAAAAACTGAACCTACTCACATAATTCTTAGACATCTGACATGGCTCGTTATTTAACAACGCATCACCTATAAAGTCCTCCTTCTTACTTTTAATGCTATCCACACTGCTGCCCCCTTCTTACATCTTTTCCCTCATCTCCTTTTACGTTCCCTGCTTCCTCCTTCGCTCAGCACACAATGCCCTTCTTGTAACACCATCCACACACTCTTCCCTCTCCCATCTCAAACCTTTTTCACTTTCCGCTCCCTACCTATGGAACACCATACCTCTCTCCCTACCTTTAGAACAATACCCCTCTGTCTTTAAGTCTACCCTGAAATCTTATCTTTCGGAACACTAGTACCATGCACTGCCTTTTGACAAACTCAGAACTTGCAATCACAGCACTTCACACTCTCATACCATGTTGTCTGTCTCCTATTACCCATTTAGACTGTAAGCTCCATGGGGCAGGTACCGCTCTCCTATGACTGTGACACTTATTTTATCCCCTTGTATTTATTGTAACTTACTTCTAATGCAAGGCACTGCGTACACTGTGTGGCACCATATAATAAAGATATACATAGATACAAGGGGTGAATAAGGATTTTTTATTGTGACGTTTATGATAATGAAGTCAACCAGTATTTTCCACCGGATATATAATTATTTGTGATGTTTAGGTAACGAAGATTGATGATGTTGATAATGATGATGATGGTACTGATCTAGAAGCAGCAAAGTAGTCTATGGAGGGTTATTGTCATTCACAATAGTAGTTTAACGGTTTTGTGAGACACTCAGACCAGTAGGTTAGAATAAAGCACAGTTTTATTAAAAGACAAGAAAGGCTGCCCTCTATAGGCAGTACAGTATTACTGGAAATAGACAAGGATGTTCAGATGCCCTCTCAGGCCCAGTATACAGGGAAATTAATATATACTGTCACAGGACAGGCATAAGCTAGCATACAGAGTACACAAGGGTTAAAGTTCATAGAAATCAATCAGTCTCTGTTGTGGTGTGTTTGACAACGCCCATAAGATGGTAAAGGAGCGATACTGTGGTGCTAGATGTGAGAGCACCAGTAAATAGAGCAGGACTGAGACTACTGCTTATGCTGAGCAGGGAACTGAGGCCAGAATACTCTGCAAGAGCTAGCACACGTTGAGCCACAAGTACCCGACCGGTGCCACAAGCATAGATATTTGTACTC
>JBBDGT010000457.1:30000-37053 GCA_037306005.1 Rhinophrynus dorsalis | reverse complement strand
GACTGTGAGAGACTGTGTGAGACTGTGTGAGACTGTGTGAGACTGTGTGAGACCGTGAGAGACTGAGAGAGTGTGAGAGAGAATGTGAGACTGAGAGAGTGTGAGACTGTGTGTGAGACTGTGTGAGAATGTGAGACTGAGAGAGTGTGTGTGGAGACTGTGTGTGAGACTGTGTGAGACTGTGAGAGTGTGAGACTGTGTATGAGACTGTGAAGAGACTGTGCGAGTGTGAGACTGTGCTAGTGTGAGACTGTGCGAGTGTGAGAGTGTGCGTGAGAGTGTGAGACTGTGAGAGACTGTGAGAGAGTGTGAGACTGTGAGAGAGTGTGAGACTGTGAGAGACTGTGAGAGACTGTGAGAGACTGTGAGAGACCGTGTGAGACCGTGTGAGACTGTGTGAGACTGTGTGAGACTGTGTGAGACCGTGAGAGACCGTGAGAGACTGTGAGACTGTGTGTGAGAGTGTGAGACTGTGTGTGAGAGTGTGAGACTGTGTGTGAGAGTGTGAGACTGTGTGTGAGAGTGTGAGACTGTGTGAGAGTGTGACTGTGTGAGTGTGAGACTGTGTGAGAGTGAGACTGTGTGAGTGTGAGACTGTGAGAGACTGAGAGAGTGTGAGAGAGAATGTGAGACTGAGAGAGTGTGAGACTGTGTGTGAGACTGTGAGAATGTGAGACTGAGAGAGTGTGAGACTGTGTGTGAGACTGTGTGTGAGACTGTGAGAGTGTGAGACTGTGAGACTGTGTATGAGACTGTGAAGAGAGTGTGAGAGTGAGAGACTGTGCGTGAGTGTGAGACTGTGCGAGTGTGAGACTGTGCGAGTGTGAGACTGTGCGAGACTGTGTGAGACTGTGCGAGACTGTGTGAGACTGTGTGAGACTGTGTGAGACTGTGTGAGACTGTGAGAGACTGTGAGAGACTGTGAGAGACTGTGAGAGACTGTGAGAGACTGTGAGAGACTGTGAGAGACTGTGCGTGAGAGTGTGAGACTGTGCGTGAGAGTGTGAGACTGTGTGTGAGAGTGTGACTGTGTGAGTGTGAGACTGTGTGAGAGTGAGACTGTGTGAGTGTGAGACTGTGAGAGACAGAGAGTGTGAGAGAGAATGTGAGACAGAGAGTGTGAGACAGAGAGTGTGAGACTGTGTGTGAGACTGTGTGTGAGACTGTGTGTGAGACTGTGTGTGAGACTGTGTGTGAGACTGTGTGTGAGACTGTGTGAGAGTGTGAGAGAGTGTGAGAGTGTGAGACTGTGTATGAGACTGTGAAGAGAGTGTGTGAGTGAGAGACTGTGTGTGAGTGAGAGACTGTGTGTGTGTGAGACTGTGTGTGTGTGAGACTGTGTGTGTGTGAGACTGTGTGTGTGAGAGACTGAGAGAAACTGAGAGACTGAGAGTGTGAGACTGAGACTGTGTGAGACTGAGACTGTGTGAGACTGAGACTGTGTGAGACTGTGACTGTGAGACTGTGACTGTGTGAGAGACTGTGTGAGAGAGTGTGAGAGTGTAAGAGACTGTGAGAGTGTAAGAGACTGTGAGAGTGTGAGGGACTGTGAGAGCGCGAGGGACTGTGTGAGACTGCGAGAGAGACTGTGTGAGACTGTGAGAGAGACTGTGTGAGACCGCGAGAGAGACTGTGAGAGTGTGAGAGTGTGAGACTGTGAGAGTGTGAGAGACTGTGTGAAAGTGTGAGACTGTGAGAGTGTGAGAGACTGTGAGAGTGTGAGAGACTGTGAGAGTGTGAGAGACTGTGTGAGACTGCGAGAGAGACTGTGTGAGACTGCGAGAGAGACTGTGTGAGACTGCGAGAGAGACTGTGTGAGAGTGTGAGACTGAGAGTGTAAGACTGAGAGTGTGAGACTGAGAGTGTGAGAGTGTGAGGGACTGTGAGAGGCTGCAAGAGAGACTGTGTGAGACTGCGAGAGAGACTGAGAGAGTGAGATTGAGAGTGTGTGAGAGTGTGTGAGACTGAGACTGTGTGAGACTGCGACACTGCGACTGTGAGACTGTGTGTGAGAGTGTGAGACTGTGTGTGAGAGTGTGTGAGGCTGTGAGTGTGAGACTGTGAGTGAGTGAGACCGTGAGAGACCGTGAGAGACCGTGTGAGTGTGAGACTGTGTGAGTGTGAGACTGAGTGTGAGACTGTGCGAGTGTGAGACTGTGCGAGTGTGAGACTGTGCGAGTGTGAGACTGTGCGAGTGTGAGACTGTGCGAGTGTGAGACTGTGCGAGTGTGAGAGTGTGCGAGACTGTGCGTGAGAGTGTGTGAGACTGTGCGTGAGAGTGTGAGTGTGAGACTGTGAGAGACTGTGCGAGTGTGAGACTGTGAGAGACTGTGCGAGTGTGAGACTGTGCGAGTGTGAGACCGTGAGAGACTGTGAGAGACCGTGAGAGAGTGTGAGAGACCGTGAGAGAGTGTGAGAGACCGTGAGAGTGTGAGAGACAGTGAGAGACCGTGAGAGAGTATGAGACTGTGAGACTGTGTGAGAGTGTGACTGTGTGAGTGTGAGACTGTGTGAGTGTGAGACTGTGTGAGAGTGAGACTGTGTGAGAGTGAGACTGTGTGAGAGTGAGACTGTGTGAGAGTGAGACTGTGTGAGAGTGAGAGAGAGAGACTGTGAGATTGTGTGAGTGTGAGACAGTGAGAGACCGTGAGAGAGTATGAGACTGTGAGACTGTGTGAGAGTGTGACTGTGTGAGAGTGTGACTGTGTGAGTGTGAGACTGTGTGAGAGTGAGACTGTGTGAGAGTGAGACTGTGTGAGAGTGAGACTGTGTGAGAGTGAGAGAGAGAGACTGTGAGACTGTGTGAGTGTGAGACTGTGAGAGACTGAGAGAGTGTGAGATTGAGAGAGTGTGAGAGAGAGTGTGAGACTGTGTGAGACTGTGTGTGAGGCTGTGAGTGTGAGACTGTGAGTGTGTGAGACCGTGAGAGACTGTGAGAGACCGTGTGAGTGTGAGACTGTGTGAGTGTGAGACTGTGCGTGAGAGTGTGAGACTGTGCGTGAGAGTGTGAGACTGTGAGATGGTGCGTGAGTGTGTGAGACTGTGCGTGAGAGTGTGTGAGACTGTGCGTGAGAGTGTGAGTGTGAGACTGTGCGAGTGTGAGACTGTGCGAGTGTGAGACTGTGCGAGTGTGAGACTGTGCGAGTGTGAGACTGTGCGAGTGTGAGACTGTGCGAGTGTGAGACTGTGCGAGTGTGAGACTGTGCGAGTGTGAGACTGTGCGTGAGACTGTGAGAGACTGTGAGAGACTGTGAGAGACTGTGAGAGACTGTGAGAGACTGTGAGAGACTGTGAGAGACTGTGAGAGACTGTGAGAGACTGTGAGAGACCGTGTGAGACCGTGTGAGACTGTGTGTGAGAGTGTGAGACTGTGTGAGACTGAGAGAGTGTGAGAGAGAATGTGAGACTGAGAGAGTGTGAGACTGTGTGTGAGACTGTGTGAGACTGTGAGAGAGTGTGAGACTGTGAGACTGTGTATGAGACTGTGAAGAGAGTGTGAGAGTGAGAGACTGTGCGAGTGTGAGACTGTGTGAGTGTGAGACTGTGAGAGACTGAGAGAGTGTGAGAGAGAATGTGAGACTGAGAGAGTGTGAGACTGTGTGAGACTGTGTGAGAATGTGAGACTGAGAGAGTGTGAGACTGTGTGTGAGACTGTGTGAGACTGAGAGAGTGTGAGACTGTGAGACTGTGTATGAGACTGTGAAGAGAGTGTGAGAGTGAGAGACTGTGCGTGAGTGTGAGACTGTGCGAGTGTGAGACTGTGCGAGTGTGAGACTGTGCGAGTGTGAGACTGTGTGAGACTGTGTGAGACTGTGAGAGACTGTGTGAGACTGTGTGAGACTGTGTGAGACTGTGTGAGACTGTGTGAGACTGTGAGAGACTGTGAGAGACTGTGAGAGACCGTGTGAGACCGTGTGAGACTGTGCGTGAGAGTGTGAGACTGTGCGTGAGAGTGTGAGACTGTGAGACGGTGCGTGAGAGTGTGAGACTGTGCATGAGAGTGTGTGAGACTGTGCGTGAGAGTGTGAGTGTGAGACTGTGCGAGTGTGAGACTGTGCGAGTGTGAGACTGTGCGAGTGTGAGACTGTGCGAGTGTGAGACTGTGCGAGTGTGAGACTGTGCGAGTGTGAGACTGTGAGAGACTGTGAGAGACTGTGAGAGTGTGACTGTGTGAGTGTGTGACTGTGTGACTGTGTGAGTGTGAGACTGTGAGAGACTGAGAGAGTGTGAGAGAGAGTGTGAGAGAGAGTGTGAGACTGTGTGTGAGACTGTGCGAGACTGTGAGAGAGTGTGAGACTGTGAGACTGTGTATGAGACTGTGAAGAGAGTGTGAGAGTGAGAGACTGTGCGAGTGTGAGACTGTGTGTGTGTGAGACTGTGTGAGACTGTGTGAGACTGTGTGAGACTGTGTGAGACTTGTGTGAGACTTGTGAGACTGTGTGAGACTGTGTGAGACTGTGTGAGACTGTGAGAGACTGTGAGAGACTGTGTGCCTGTGTGAGACTGTGTGAGACTGTGAGAGACTTTGTGAGACTGTGTGAGACTGTGTGAGACTGTGTGAGACTGTGAGAGACTGTGAGAGACTGTGTGAGACTGTGAGAGACTGTGTGAGACTGTGTGAGACTGTGAGACTGTGAGAGACTGTGAGAGACTGTGTGAGACTGTGTGAGACTGTGTGAGACTGTGTGAGACTGTGAGAGAGTGTGAGAGAGTGTGAGAGACCGTGAGAGACCGTGAGAGACCGTGAGAGTGTGAGACTGTGTGTGAGTGTGAGACTGTGCGAGTGTGAGACTGTGCGAGTGTGAGACTGTGCGAGTGTGAGACTGTGCGAGTGTGAGACTGTGCGAGTGTGAGACTGTGCGAGTGTGAGACTGTGCGAGTGTGAGACTGTGCGAGTGTGAGACTGTGCGAGTGTGAGACTGTGTGAGACTGTGTGAGACTGTGTGAGTGTGAGACTGTGCGTGAGAGTGTGAGACTGTTAGACGGTGCGTGAGAGTGTGAGACTGTGCATGAGAGTGTGTGAGACTGTGCGTGAGAGTGTGAGTCTGTGCGAGTGTGAGACTGTGCGAGTGTGAGACTGTGCGAGTGTGAGACTGTGCGAGTGTGAGACTGTGCGAGTGTGAGACTGTGCGAGTGTGAGACTGTGCGAGTGTGAGACTGTGCGAGTGTGAGACTGTGCGAGTGTGAGACTGTGCGAGTGTGAGACTGTGTGAGACTGTGTGAGACTGTGAGAGACTGTGAGAGAGTGTGAGAGACTGTGAGAGAGTGTGAGAGACCGTGAGACTGTGTGTGAGAGTGTGAGACTGTGTGTGAGAGTGTGAGACTGTGTGAGAGTGTGACTGTGTGAGAGTGTGACTGTGTGAGAGTGTGACTGTGTGAGAGTGTGACTGTGTGAGTGTGAGACTGTGAGAGACTGAGAGAGTGTGAGAGAGAATGTGAGACTGAGAGAGTGTAAGACTGTGTGTGAGACTGTGTGAGACTGTGAGAGAGTGTGAGACTGTGAGACTGTGTATGAGACTGTGAAGAGAGTGTGAGAGTGAGAGACTGTGCGAGTGTGAGACTGTGCGAGTGTGAGACTGTGTGAGTGTGAGACTGTGCGAGTGAGAGACTGTGTGAGACTGTGTGAGACTGTGTGAGACTGTGTGAGACTGTGTGAGACTGTGTGAGACTGTGTGAGACTGTGTGAGACTGTGTGAGACTGTGTGAGACACTGTGAGACACTGTGAGACTGTGTGAGACTGTGTGAGACTGTGTGAGACTGTGTGAGACTGTGTGAGACTGTGTGAGACTGTGAGAGACTGTGAGAGACTGTGAGAGACCGTGAGAGTGTGAGACTGTGTTTGAGAGTGTGAGACTGTGTGAGAGTGAGAGACTGTGTGAGTGTGAGACTGTGTGAGTGTGAGACTGTGTGAGTGTGAGACTGTGTGTGTGTGAGACTGTGTGTGTGTGAGACTGTGTGTGTGTGAGAGACTGTGAGAGACTGAGAGAAACTGAGAGACTGAGAGTGTGAGACTGAGACTGTGTGAGACTGAGACTGTGTGAAACTGAGACTGTGAGACTGTGACTGTGTGAGAGACTGTGTGAGAGACTGTGTGAGAGACTGTGTGAGAGACTGTGTGAGAGACTGTGTGAGAGACTGTGTGAGAGACTGTGTGAGAGAGTGTGAGAGTGTAAGAGACTGTGAGAGCGCGAGGGACTGTGTGAGACTGCGAGAGAGACTGTGTGAGACTGCGAGAGAGACTGTGTGAGACTGCGAGAGAGACTGTGTGAGACCGCGAGAGAGACTGTGAGACTGTGAGAGACTGTGAGAGTGTGAGACTGTGAGAGTGTGAGAGACTGTGAGAGTGTGAGAGAGACTGTGTGAGACTGCGAGAGAGACTGTGTGAGAGTGTGAGACTGAGAGTGTGAGACTAAGAGTGCGTGAGACTGAGAGAGACTGTGTGAGACAGCGAGAGAGACTGTGTGAGACTGCCAGAGAGACTGTGTGAGACTGCCAGAGAGACTGTGTGAGACTGTGAGAGTGTGAGACTGAGACTGTGTGAGACTGAGACTGTGTGAGACTGAGACTGTGTGAGACTGCAAGAGAGACTGCGAGAGAGACTGCGAGAGTGTGAGACTGCGAGAGTGTGAGACTGCGAGAGTGTGAGACTGCGAGAGTGTGAGACTGCGAGAGTGTGAGACTGTGACTGTGTGAGAGACTGTGTGAGAGACTGTGAGACGGTGTGTGAGAGAGTGTAAGAGACTGTGAGAGTGTAAGAGACTGTGAGAGTGTGAGGGACTGTGTGAGACTGCGAGAGGGACTGTGTGAGACTGCGAGAGGGACTGTGTGAGACTGCGAGAGGGACTGTGTGAGACTGCGAGAGAGACTGTGTGAGACTGCGAGAGTGTGAGACTGTGTGAGACTGTGTGAGACTGCGAGAGTGTGAGAGAGACTGTGAGAGACTGTGAGAGTGTGAGACTGAGAGTGTGAGGGACTGTGAGAGGCTGCGAGAGAGACTGTGTGAGACTGCGAGAGAGACTGAGAGAGAGATTGAGAGTGTGTGAGAGTGTGTG
>JBBDGT010000457.1:17500-20000 GCA_037306005.1 Rhinophrynus dorsalis | reverse complement strand
AGGTTATGACACAACCAAAATCTATTCATAACTTAACAAGACAGGAAAGATGTGCTATCAAATCGCTAGCTACTAATAAGGACATTATCATTAAACCTGCCGACAAAGGTGGGGCGATAGTCATAATGGACTATCAATATTATCGTTCTGATATTTTGAGACAACTTGCAGATGAAAGTACTTATAAATTACTTACTAATGATCCGACTATAGATGACAAGAAAACCATAGATTTGATTATTGCACGGGCTGTTAAGAATAAGTGGATAAATTTAACAACGTCTAAATATCTGATCACTGCATTCCCTGTTATACCTGTCATATATACTCTTCCTAAAATACATAAGGATGCCAATACTCCGCCGGGGAGACCGATTATATCAGCGAGAGGATCATTGCTGCAACCTTTAGCTTGTTATGTTGATCATTTTTTACAACCATTATTACCCAGCATTCCGAGTTACATTAGGGACACTACAGATTTATTGAACAAATTGAAGAATTTGGGCAGATTACCTAAAGATATCTTACTAGCCACCATGGATGTCTCGAGCTTGTATACAGTGATTCCATTGGAAGAAGGAATTCAAGCAGTTGGCAAAATACTCGATAGTAACACTATACCAGATAGACCGCCAAATGAGTTTTTAATAGAATTACTCAAATTATGTCTAACACTCAATTTCTTTAAGTTTGAAAAGAAATTTTACAGACAGATCTCAGGCACAGCGATGGGGAGCAATGTTGCTCCATCATATGCAAATATTTTTATGTATATTTATGAAGAAACCTATATACTGGGCAGATTTAAAGATTCAATTTTTGCATATTTTCGATTTATTGATGATATCTTGCTATTGTGGCAAGGAACTAAGGAGGAGTTCTATCAGACAGTGGACATGCTTAATTCTTTACCTTCCACCATCCGCTTTACAGCAAAGATTGATAATTATACCATAGATTTTTTGGATGTCACCTTATGGTTGGAGTTAGATCAGATTCAATCCTGCAATTACAGGAAACCTACTGACCGGAATACATTTTTACACAGGAAAAGTTTTCATCCGCAACATACGTTAAAAAGTCTCCCATACTCACAGATGTTACGGATAATTAGGAACAACAGTGATCCCACTAAGGCGAAATTACAACTACAAGACTTAAAACTCAGATTTTTACAGAGAGGCTATAAAGAACTGGAATTGGATAGACAACTTTCGAGAGCATTACAATTCTCCCAAGAGGAATTACTTAAAACTAAAAATGTTAATACTACATTAAATAGATCAGTTTTTCCATTTATGTATACAACAGCACATCAAGAATTAACTAAGGCCATTAATTCCTATTGGGAAGTTCTGTCTACAGATGTGTCCTTACCTGATATCTTTAAAGACAAACCCCTTATAAGTCATAGAAGGGGTGTCAATTTAAGAGATCGTTTAGTCAAATCTGATCCAGTTCATTGTTATGATAACACACATACGACGTGGTTATGTAAACCCAAAGTGGGTTGCTTTAAATGTTTGGATTGCACGACATGCAGAAGCATGGTGACAGGTAACAACTTTATTAATCCTACGGATCAAGCCAAAATTGGGATTAAATACAGACTGACCTGTACCAGTTCGTTCATCATTTACTGGATACAATGTCCATGTAACAAATTGTACGTAGGACTAACAACTACTACCTTTAGAGAGAGAATGGCAAACCATCGGGCCACTATCATTAAAGCATTTGCGGATGGTAAAACGGATAAACCTGTAGCCAGACATTGGCTGGAACAGAAACATACACCATCCAGTCTTAAGTGTATGGTATTTGATCATGTACCACCGCTCTCGAGAGGAGGGGATCGTATTAAACTATTACACCAAAGAGAATTTAAGTGGATACAAAAACTAGGAACCTTAGCGCCTAATGGACTTAATGAAATGCTATCTTATTCGTGTTTCTATTAAGATAGTATAAATGGAGATGAGCCATTCCATCTTTAATATCTACATATCTTTTGGCAGTTTGTTTTACTGCTATCTGTGTTGTACAGTATTTGATTAGCACATTCTCCCTTAATTGGTGCTGATCACATAGAGGGTTATTAATGTTAGGTGATCATTATCAATTTTCAGAGTTTTCATATCTTTCCATCTGCATAAAGATGAGAGTATAGACCTTGTTTTTTGAGTCAAATATGACCATACCTAATGTGACACCAGGACCGCTTAACATATAACCACCAGCTCTATTATTATTCTTTTAAACATATAATACGCCATTTCAACACATTTCCCGCATTTACTCAGTAGTTGTGTAAGGAGGGGATAGGCACCTCCCTACCTTCACAGCACAATGGGTTCGGGTCAGTACATTGTGGAATATATACACGGCGTTAGAGTTATTGTGGATTTATTACAAGACGGTCTAATAATGGAGTGTCAGAAAAAGGGTAGATGGATCTCTCAAACAGGTCATAAAGTCTCTCATATTATTTTGTAAC
>JBBDGT010000457.1:10000-12500 GCA_037306005.1 Rhinophrynus dorsalis | reverse complement strand
AAAGAAATGATCAGTGAGGCTACTGGCGGTAAAAGTACTCTTCTACCCTCAGTCTTTAAGAAAAAGTTTCCAGCCAAACGCAATCGGTCCTTTCGTTCCTTTCAGACTGAGACACGCTCCTCGGCCCAAACGGGTCCTCCCACTACGCGCTCCTCCTCCAAGCCCAAACAGTCCTGGAGGCCCAAAGTCGCCTCCAAGGCCAAGACCTCCAAGACTGCTTCGGCATGACTCGCCGAACCCGGGTCCGCATCCGGCTGTAGGCGGTCGTCTCCGCATCTTTCGCCGGACTTGGGAGGAGTCAGTGGCGGACCCATGGGTTCTTCAGGTGGTGTCAGAGGGATACAGGATCCCTTTCTCTTCCCTTCCTCCTTTTCGGTTCCATTTTACTCGTCCTTCTCAGGAACCCTCAAAAAGGCGTCTGTTCGACGACGCTATTCAGGATCTCTTGGACAAAGAGGTCCTGGAGGCGGTTCCGCAGGGGGACACAGGTTCAGGATTTTATTCCAACCTGTTTGTGGTAGCCAAAAAGGACGGAGGAGCCCGTCCCATCTTGGATCTCAAAGATCTCAATGCCTATGTGGTGACTTCCCACTTCCGCCAGGAGTCCCTGCGCTCTGTGTTTGCAGCAATGTCTCCAGGGGAGTTTCTTGCCTCCCTGGACCTTCAGGATGCTTATCTTCACATCCCTATTCATCCAGAGAGCAGGAAGTATCTCAGGATTGCCTGCCACAGGGGACACTTTCAATTTACAGCGCTCCCCTTTGGACTGACTACAGCTCCTCAAGTCTTCCAGCGGGTGCTGGGCTCCTTGATAGCGGTGCTCCATCAGGATGGGATCAGAGTGACACCCTACATGGACGATCTCCTACTGAAGGCCTCCTCAGCGGAGCTTCTCCACCAGCAGTTGCAGAGGTGCATGCACACCCTGAACCGTCACGGATGGATCCTGAATCTGGACAAGTCGGACTTGATTCCTTCTCAGAGGCTTCTGTTCCTGGGTCTCCTGTTCGACACTCGCCAATGCATGGTGTTTCTTCCAGAGGACGTGGCTCACCAGATAGCCGTCAGAGTGGCTGGGATTCTGGACATGGACGAACTTCCAGTTCCGAAGTTGTCGTCCTTAGTGGGGAAGTTCATTTCCACGATCGAAGCAGTGCCATTTGCCATGGCCCACTCCAGGGATCTTCAGAGATTTGTGATCCAGACGTGCAGGAATCATCCAGATCATCAACATCTGTCTGTTTCTCTTCCTCCTCATGTCGAGTCGAGTCTGCACTGGTGGTTAGATCTCTCTCATCTCTTGAAAGGGAAATCCTTTCTAGTTCCTCATTGGACCACAGTCACAACGGATGCCAGCCTTCGGGGCTGGGGTGCAGTCTGGGGTCGCTTCAGTGCTCAGGGGAAATGGGGTCTGGAGGAATCCATGCTCTCCATCAATGTTCTGGAACTTCGAGCTGTCCGGCTGGCCCTGAGGCACTGGGAGTCTCAATTGACCGGTCTTCCAGTCAGAGTAGAGTCCGACAACGCCACGGCGGTGGCTTACATCAACAGACAAGGCGGCACGAGAAGCGGTTCCGCCTGGTGGGAAGTCAAGGATATTTTGTCTTGGGCAGAAGATCACGTGCCTGTCATCTCTGCAGTTCATATTCCAGGCGTGGACAACGTCATGGCAGACTTCCTCAGTCGTCACACACCGTCGACAGCGGAGAATGGGCTCTTCACCCAGAGGTGTTTCACATGCTCACTCAACGGTGGGGGATGCCAGCGGTGGATCTGATGGCTACCAGACACAACAGGAAGGTTCCGGTGTTTTGCTCCCGTCTGAGGGACTCCCTTGCTCTAGCAGTGGATGCCTTGTCGATCCCTTGGGACTTCTCCCTGGCTTACATCTTCCCCCCTCTTCCTCTATTGATCAGAGTTATTCAGAAGTTGAAGAGAGAACGTTGTCCTGTCACCCTGATTGCTCCAAACTGGCCTCGCCAGTCCTGGTTTCCGGAATTGATGGCCATGTCAGTGAAGGATCCAATCCCACTTCCAGCCCGTCCGGACCTGCTTCTTCAGGGGTATCTGTGGAAAGAGGATGTTCACTCTCTCCGTTTGATGGCATGGCGGTTGAATCCTCGATTCTAGCTAAGAAAGGCTTTTCTCCTTCTGTGGTGTCGACGATGCTCAGTGCTCGTAAGCCTGTGTCTTCCAAGATCTATCATCGCATTTGGTCAACTTTCGTGACATGGTGCTCTGTCAAGCAGTTGTCTCTTGACTTCCATCTTCCCACTGTCCTGGCCTTCTTGCAGGACGGTGTGGACAAGGGACTCAGTCTGAGTTCCCTCAAAGTTCAGACCTCTGCCTTGTCTGTGTTTTTCCAGGAACGGATTGCCATCCTTCCTGATGTGAAAGTCTTCTTCCAAGGTGTGACTCATGTTCGACCTGCCTTCAAGAGTCCTGCTCCCCAGTGGGATCTCAATTTGGTGCTGGGAGTTCTTCAGCGACCACCGTTTGA
>JBBDGT010000039.1:0-37078 GCA_037306005.1 Rhinophrynus dorsalis | reverse complement strand
ATATAAGTGTATCACCCTGGTGTCCCTGTGTGTAGGAGATCAGACTGTGTGGTGTGTATATAAGTGTATCACCCTGGTGTCCCTGTGTGTAGGAGATCAGACTGTGTGGGGTGTATATAAGTGTATCACCCTGGGGTCCCTGTGTGTAGGAGATGAGACTGTGTGGTGTGTATATAAGTGTATCACCCTGGTGTCCCTGTGTTTAGGAGATCAGACTGTGTGGTGTGTATATATATGTGTATCACCCTGGTGTCCCTGTGTTTAGGAGATCAGACTGTGTGGTGTGTATGTAACTGTATCACCCTGGTGTCCCTGTGTTTAGGAGATCAGTCTGTGTGGTGTGTATAGAAGTGTATCACCCTGGTATCCCTGTGTTTAGGAGATCAGACTGTGTGGTGTGTATATAATTGTATCACCCTGGTGTCCCTGTGTTTAGGAGATCAGACTGTGTGCTGTGTATAGAAGTGTATCACCCTGGTATCCCTGTGTTTAGGAGATCAGACTGTGTGGTGTGTATATAATTGTATCACCCTGATGTCCCTGTGTTTAGGAGATCAGACTGTGTGGTGTGTATAGATGTGTAGCACTCTGGTGTCCCTGTGTTTAGGAGATCAGACTGTGTGGTGTGTATATAAGTGTATCACCCTGGTGTCCCTGTGTTTAGGAGATCAGACTGTGTGGTGTGTATAGAAGTGTATCACCCTGGTGTCCCTGTGTTTAGGAGATCAGACTGTGTGGTGTGTATAGAAGTGTATCACCCTGGTGTCCTGTGTTTAGGAGATCAGACTGTGTGGTGTGTATATATGTGTATCACCCTGGTGTCCCTGTGTTTAGGAGATCAGACTGTGTGGTGTGTATAGAAGTGTATCACCCTGGTGTCCCTGTGTTTAGGAGATCAGACTGTGTGGTGTGTATAGAAGTGTATCACCCTGGTGTCCCTGTGTTTAGGAGATCAGACTGTGTGGTGTGTATAGAAGTGTATAACCCTGGTGTCTCTGTGTTTAGGAGATCAGACTGTGTGGTGTGTATATAAGTGTATCACCCTAGTGTCCCTGTGTTTAGGAGATCAGACTGTGTGGTGTGTATAGAAGTGTATCACCCTGGTGTCCCTGTGTTTAGGAGATCAGACTGTGTGGTGTGTATATAAGTGTATCACCCTAGTGTCCCTGTGTTTAGGAGATCAGACTGTGTGGTGTGTATAGAAGTGTATCACCCCGGTGTCCCTGTGTTTAGGAGATCAGATTGTGTGGTGTGTATAGAAGTGTATCACCCTGGTGTCCCTGTGTTTATGAGATCAGACTGTGTGGTGTGTATAGAAGTGTATCACCCTGGTGTCCCTGTGTTTAGGAGATCAGACTGTGTGGTGTGTGTATAGAAGTGTATCACCCTGGTGTCCCTGTGTTTAGGAGATCAGACTGTGTGGTGTGTATATGTGTATCACCCTGATGTCCCTGTGTTTAGGAGATCAGACTGTGTGGTGTGTATAGAAGTGTATCACCCTGGTGTCCCTGTGTTTATGAGATCAGACTGTGTGGTGTGTATAGAAGTGTATCACCCTGGTGTCCCTGTGTTTAGGAGATCAGACTGTGTGGTGTGTGTATAGAAGTGTATCACCCTGGTGTCCCTGTGTTTAGGAGATCAGACTGTGTGGTGTGTATATGTGTATCACCCTGATGTCCCTGTGTTAGGAGATCAGACTGTGTGGTGTGTATAGAAGTGTATCACCCTGGTGTCCCTGTGTTTATGAGATTAGACTGTGTGGTGTGTATAGAAGTGTATCACCCTGGTGTCCCTGTGTTTATGAGATTAGACTGTGTGGTGTGTATAGAAGTGTATCACCCTGGTGTCCCTGTGTTTAGGAGATCAGACTGTGTGGTGTGCATAGAAGTGTATCACCCTGGTGTCCCTGTGTTTAGGAGATCAGACTGTGTGGTGTGTATAGAAGTGTATCATCCTGGTGTCCCTGTGTTTATGAGATCAGACTGTGTGGTGTGTATATAAGTGTAACACCCTGGTGTCCCTGTGTTTTAGGAGATTAGACTGTGTGGTGTGTATATAAGTGTATCACCCTGGTGCCCCTGTGTTTAGGAGATCACACTGTGTGGTGTGTATATAAGTGTATCACCCCGGTGTCCCTGTGTTTAGGAATCAGACTGTGTGGTGTGTATATAAGTGTATCACCCCGGTGTCCCTGTGTTTAGGAGATCACACTGTGTGGTGTGTATATAAGTGTATCACCCCGGTGTCCCTGTGTTTAGGAATCAGACTGTGTGGTGTGTATATAAGTGTATCACCCTGGTGTCCCTGTGTTTAGGAGATCAGACTGTGTGGTGTGTGTATATATATATAAGTGTATCACCCTGGTGTCCCTGTGTTTAGGAGATCAGACTGTGTGGTGTGTATATAAGTGTATCACCCTGGAGTCCCTGTGTTTAGGAGATTAGACTGTGTGGTGTGTATATAAGTGTATCACCCTGGTGTCCCTGTGTTTAGGAGATTAGACTGTGTGGTGTGTATATAAGTGTATCACCCTGGTGTCCCTGTGTTTAGGAGATCAGACTGTGTGGTGTGTATAGAAGTGTATCATCCTGGTGTCCCTGTGTTTAGGAGATTAGACTGTGTGGTGTGTATAGAAGTGTATCACCCTGGTGTCCCTGTGTTTAGGAGATCAGACTGTGTGGTGTGTATAGAAGTGTATCACCCTGGTGTCCCTGTGTTTAGGAGATTAGACTGTGTGGTGTGTATAGAAGTGTATCACCCTGGTGTCCCTGTGTTTAGGAGATCAGACTGTGTGGTGTGTATATAAGTGTATCACCCTGGTGTCCCTGTGTTTAGGAGATCAGACTGTGTGGTGTGTATAGAAGTGTATCACCCTGGTGTCCCTGTGTTTAGGAGATCAGACTGTGTGGTGTGTATATAAGTGTATCACCCTGGTGTCCCTGTGTTTAGGAGATCAGACTGTGTGGTGTGTATAGAAGTGTATCATCCTGGTGTCCCTGTGTTTATGAGATCAGACTGTGTGGTGTGTATATAAGTGTAACACCCTGGTGTCCCTGTGTTTAGGAGATCAGACTGTGTGGTGTGTATAGAAGTGTATCATCCTGGTGTCCCTGTGTTTAGGAGATCAGACTGTGTGATGTGTATATAAGTGTATCACCTGGTGTCCCTGTGTTTAGGAGATCAGAATGTGTGGTGTGTATATAAGTGTATCACCCTGGTGTCCCAGTGTTTAGGAGATCAGACTGTGTGGTGTGTATAGAAGTGTATCACCCTGGTGTCCCTGTGTTTAGGAGATCAGACTGTGTGGTGTGTATATAAGTGTATCACCCTGGTGTCCCTGTGTTTAGGAGATCAGACTGTGTGGTGTGTATATAAGTGTATCACCCTGGTGTCCCTGTGTTTAGGAGATCAGATTGTGTGGTGTGTATAGAAGTGTATCACCCTGGTGTCCCTGTGTTTAGGAGATCAGACTGTGTGGTGTGTGTATATAAGTGTATCACCCTGGTGTCCCTGTGTTTAGGAGATCAGACTGTGTGATGTGTATATAAGTGTATCACCCTGGTATCCCTGTGTTTAGGAGATCAGACTGTGTGGTGTGTATATAAGTGTATCACCCTGGTGTCCCTGTGTTTAGGAGATCAGACTGTGTGGTGTGTATATAAGTGTATCACCCTGGTGTCCCTGTGTTTAGGAGATCAGACTGTGTGGTGTGTATATAAGTGTATCACCCTGGTGTCCCTGTGTGTAGGAGATCAGACTGTGTGGTGTGTATATAAGTGTATCACCCTGGTGTCCCTGTGTTTAGGAGATCAGACTGTGTGGTGTGTATATAAGTGTATCACCCTGGTGTCCCTGTGTGTAGGAGATCAGACTGTGTGGTGTGTATATAAGTGTATCACCCTGGTGTCCCTGTGTGTAGGAGATCAGACTGTGTGGTGTGTATATAAGTGTATCACCCTGGTGTCCCTGTGTTTAGGAGATCAGACTGTGTGGTGTGTATATAAGTGTATCACCCTGGTGTCCCTGTGTTTAGGAGATCAGACTGTGCGGTGTGTATATAAGTGTATCACCCTGATGTCTCTGTGTTTAGGAGATCAGACTGTGTGGTATGTATATAAGTGTATCACCCTGGTGTCCCTGTGTTTAGGAGATCAGACTGTGTGGTGTGTATATAAGTGTATCACCCTGGTGTCCCTGTGTGTAGGAGATCAGACTGTGTGGTGTGTATATAAGTGTATCACCCTGGTGTCCCTGTGTGTAGGAGATCAGACTGTGTGGGGTGTATATAAGTGTATCACCCTGGGGTCCCTGTGTGTAGGAGATGAGACTGTGTGGTGTGTATATAAGTGTATCACCCTGGTGTCCCTGTGTTTAGGAGATCAGACTGTGTGGTGTGTATATAAATGTATCACCCTGGTGTCCCTGTGTTTAGGAGATCAGACTGAGTGGTGTGTATATAAGTGTATCACCCCGGTGTCCCTGTGTTTAGGAGATCAGACTGTGTGGTGTGTATAGAAGTGTATCACCCTGGTGTGCCTTGTGTTTAGGAGATCAGACTGTGTGGTGTGTGTATAAATGTATCACCCTGGTGTCCCTGTGTTAGGAGATCAGACTGTGTGGTGTGTATATAAGTGTATCACGCCGGTGTCCCTGTGTTTAAGGATCAGACTGTGTGGTGTGTATATAAGTGTATCACCCCGGTGTCCCTGTGTTTAGGAGATCACACTGTGTGGTGTGTATATAAGTGTATCACCCTGGTGTTCCTGTGTTTAGGAGATCAGACTGTGTGGTGTGTATATAAGTGTATCACCCTGGTGTCCCTGTGTTTAGGAGATCAGACTGTGTGGTGTGTGTATATATATATAAGTGTATCACCCTGGTGTCCCTGTGTTTAGGAGATTAGACTGTGTGGTGTGTATATAAGTGTATCACCCTGGTGCCCCTGTGTTTAGGAGATCACACTGTGTGGTGTGTATATAAGTGTATCACCCCGGTGTCCCTGTGTTTAGGAATCAGACTGTGTGGTGTGTATATAAGTGTATCACCCCGGTGTCCCTGTGTTTAGGAGATCACACTGTGTGGTGTGTATATAAGTGTATCACCCCGGTGTCCCTGTGTTTAGGAATCAGACTGTGTGGTGTGTATATAAGTGTATCACCCTGGTGTCCCTGTGTTTAGGAGATCAGACTGTGTGGTGTGTGTATATATATATAAGTGTATCACCCTGGTGTCCCTGTGTTTAGGAGATCAGACTGTGTGGTGTGTATATAAGTGTATCACCCTGGTGTCCCTGTGTTTAGGAGATTAGACTGTGTGGTGTGTATATAAGTGTATCACCCTGGTGTCCCTGTGTTTAGGAGATTAGACTGTGTGGTGTGTATATAAGTGTATCACTCTGGTGTCCCTGTGTTTAGGAGATCAGACTGTGTGGTGTGTATAGAAGTGTATCATCCTGGTGTCCCTGTGTTTAGGAGATTAGACTGTGTGGTGTGTATAGAAGTGTATCACCCTGGTGTCCCTGTGTTTAGGAGATCAGACTGTGTGGTGTGTATAGAAGTGTATCACCCTGGTGTCCCTGTGTTTAGGAGATTAGACTGTGTGGTGTGTATAGAAGTGTATCACCCTGGTGTCCCTGTGTTTAGGAGATCAGACTGTGTGGTGTGTATATAAGTGTATCACCCTGGTGTCCCTGTGTTTAGGAGATCAGACTGTGTGGTGTGTATAGAAGTGTATCACCCTGGTGTCCCTGTGTTTAGGAGATCAGACTGTGTGGTGTGTATATAAGTGTATCACCCTGGTGTCCCTGTGTTTAGGAGATCAGACTGTGTGGTGTGTATAGAAGTGTATCATCCTGGTGTCCCTGTGTTTATGAGATCAGACTGTGTGGTGTGTATATAAGTGTAACACCCTGGTGTCCCTGTGTTTAGGAGATTAGACTGTGTGGTGTGTATATAAGTGTATCACCCTGGTGCCCCTGTGTTTAGGAGATCACACTGTGTGGTGTGTATATAAGTGTATCACCCCGGTGTCCCTGTGTTTAGGAATCAGACTGTGTGGTGTGTATATAAGTGTATCACCCCGGTGTCCCTGTGTTTAGGAGATCACACTGTGTGGTGTGTATATAAGTGTATCACCCCGGTGTCCCTGTGTTTAGGAATCAGACTGTGTGGTGTGTATATAAGTGTATCACCCTGGTGTCCCTGTGTTTAGGAGATCAGACTGTGTGGTGTGTGTATATATATATAAGTGTATCACCCTGGTGTCCCTGTGTTTAGGAGATCAGACTGTGTGGTGTGTATATAAGTGTATCACCCTGGTGTCCCTGTGTTTAGGAGATTAGACTGTGTGGTGTGTATATAAGTGTATCACCCTGGTGTCCCTGTGTTTAGGAGATTAGACTGTGTGGTGTGTATATAAGTGTATCACCCTGGTGTCCCTGTGTTTAGGAGATCAGACTGTGTGGTGTGTATAGAAGTGTATCATCCTGGTGTCCCTGTGTTTAGGAGATTAGACTGTGTGGTGTGTATAGAAGTGTATCACCCTGGTGTCCCTGTGTTTAGGAGATCAGACTGTGTGGTGTGTATAGAAGTGTATCACCCTGGTGTCCCTGTGTTTAGGAGATTAGACTGTGTGGTGTGTATAGAAGTGTATCACCCTGGTGTCCCTGTGTTTAGGAGATCAGACTGTGTGGTGTGTATATAAGTGTATCACCCTGGTGTCCCTGTGTTTAGGAGATCAGACTGTGTGGTGTGTATAGAAGTGTATCACCCTGGTGTCCCTGTGTTTAGGAGATCAGACTGTGTGGTGTGTATATAAGTGTATCACCCTGGTGTCCCTGTGTTTAGGAGATCAGACTGTGTGGTGTGTATAGAAGTGTATCATCCTGGTGTCCCTGTGTTTATGAGATCAGACTGTGTGGTGTGTATATAAGTGTAACACCCTGGTGTCCCTGTGTTTAGGAGATCAGACTGTGTGGTGTGTATAGAAGTGTATCATCCTGGTGTCCCTGTGTTTAGGAGATCAGACTGTGTGATGTGTATATAAGTGTATCACCCTGGTGTCCCTGTGTTTAGGAGATCAGAATGTGTGGTGTGTATATAAGTGTATCACCCTGGTGTCCCAGTGTTTAGGAGATCAGACTGTGTGGTGTGTATAGAAGTGTATCACCCTGGTGTCCCTGTGTTTAGGAGATCAGACTGTGTGGTGTGTATATAAGTGTATCACCCTGGTGTCCCTGTGTTTAGGAGATCAGACTGTGTGGTGTGTATATAAGTGTATCACCCTGGTGTCCCTGTGTTTAGGAGATCAGATTGTGTGGTGTGTATAGAAGTGTATCACCCTGGTGTCCCTGTGTTTAGGAGATCAGACTGTGTGGTGTGTGTATATAAGTGTATCACCCTGGTGTCCCTGTGTTTAGGAGATCAGACTGTGTGATGTGTATATAAGTGTATCACCCTGGTATCCCTGTGTTTAGGAGATCAGACTGTGTGGTGTGTATATAAGTGTATCACCCTGGTGTCCCTGTGTTTAGGAGATCAGACTGTGTGGTGTGTATATAAGTGTATCACCCTGGTGTCCCTGTGTTTAGGAGATCAGACTGTGTGGTGTGTATATAAGTGTATCACCCTGGTGTCCCTGTGTGTAGGAGATCAGACTGTGTGGTGTGTATATAAGTGTATCACCCTGGTGTCCCTGTGTTTAGGAGATCAGACTGTGTGGTGTGTATATAAGTGTATCACCCTGGTGTCCCTGTGTGTAGGAGATCAGACTGTGTGGTGTGTATATAAGTGTATCACCCTGGTGTCCCTGTGTGTAGGAGATCAGACTGTGTGGTGTGTATATAAGTGTATCACCCTGGTGTCCCTGTGTTTAGGAGATCAGACTGTGTGGTGTGTATATAAGTGTATCACCCTGGTGTCCCTGTGTTTAGGAGATCAGACTGTGCGGTGTGTATATAAGTGTATCACCCTGATGTCTCTGTGTTTAGGAGATCAGACTGTGTGGTATGTATATAAGTGTATCACCCTGGTGTCCCTGTGTTTAGGAGATCAGACTGTGTGGTGTGTATATAAGTGTATCACCCTGGTGTCCCTGTGTGTAGGAGATCAGACTGTGTGGTGTGTATATAAGTGTATCACCCTGGTGTCCCTGTGTGTAGGAGATCAGACTGTGTGGGGTGTATATAAGTGTATCACCCTGGGGTCCCTGTGTGTAGGAGATGAGACTGTGTGGTGTGTATATAAGTGTATCACCCTGGTGTCCCTGTGTTTAGGAGATCAGACTGTGTGGTGTGTATATATATGTGTATCACCCTGGTGTCCCTGTGTTTAGGAGATCAGACTGTGTGGTGTGTATGTAACTGTATCACCCTGGTGTCCCTGTGTTTAGGAGATCAGTCTGTGTGGTGTGTATAGAAGTGTATCACCCTGGTATCCCTGTGTTTAGGAGATCAGACTGTGTGGTGTGTATATAATTGTATCACCCTGGTGTCCCTGTGTTTAGGAGATCAGACTGTGTGCTGTGTATAGAAGTGTATCACCCTGGTATCCCTGTGTTTAGGAGATCAGACTGTGTGGTGTGTATATAATTGTATCACCCTGATGTCCCTGTGTTTAGGAGATCAGACTGTGTGGTGTGTATAGATGTGTAGCACTCTGGTGTCCCTGTGTTTAGGAGATCAGACTGTGTGGTGTGTATATAAGTGTATCACCCTGGTGTCCCTGTGTTTAGGAGATCAGACTGTGTGGTGTGTATAGAAGTGTATCACCCTGGTGTCCCTGTGTTTAGGAGATCAGACTGTGTGGTGTGTATAGAAGTGTATCACCCTGGTGTCCCTGTGTTTAGGAGATCAGACTGTGTGGTGTGTATATATGTGTATCACCCTGGTGTCCCTGTGTTTAGGAGATCAGACTGTGTGGTGTGTATAGAAGTGTATCACCCTGGTGTCCCTGTGTTTAGGAGATCAGACTGTGTGGTGTGTATAGAAGTGTATCACCCTGGTGTCCCTGTGTTTAGGAGATCAGACTGTGTGGTGTGTATAGAAGTGTATAACCCTGGTGTCTCTGTGTTTAGGAGATCAGACTGTGTGGTGTGTATATAAGTGTATCACCCTAGTGTCCCTGTGTTTAGGAGATCAGACTGTGTGGTGTGTATAGAAGTGTATCACCCTGGTGTCCCTGTGTTTAGGAGATCAGACTGTGTGGTGTGTATATAAGTGTATCACCCTAGTGTCCCTGTGTTTAGGAGATCAGACTGTGTGGTGTGTATAGAAGTGTATCACCCCGGTGTCCCTGTGTTTAGGAGATCAGATTGTGTGGTGTGTATAGAAGTGTATCACCCTGGTGTCCCTGTGTTTATGAGATCAGACTGTGTGGTGTGTATAGAAGTGTATCACCCTGGTGTCCCTGTGTTTAGGAGATCAGACTGTGTGGTGTGTGTATAGAAGTGTATCACCCTGGTGTCCCTGTGTTTAGGAGATCAGACTGTGTGGTGTGTATATGTGTATCACCCTGATGTCCCTGTGTTTAGGAGATCAGACTGTGTGGTGTGTATAGAAGTGTATCACCCTGGTGTCCCTGTGTTTATGAGATCAGACTGTGTGGTGTGTATAGAAGTGTATCACCCTGGTGTCCCTGTGTTTAGGAGATCAGACTGTGTGGTGTGTGTATAGAAGTGTATCACCCTGGTGTCCCTGTGTTTAGGAGATCAGACTGTGTGGTGTGTATATGTGTATCACCCTGATGTCCCTGTGTTTAGGAGATCAGACTGTGTGGTGTGTATAGAAGTGTATCACCCTGGTGTCCCTGTGTTTATGAGATTAGACTGTGTGGTGTGTATAGAAGTGTATCACCCTGGTGTCCCTGTGTTTATGAGATTAGACTGTGTGGTGTGTATAGAAGTGTATCACCCTGGTGTCCCTGTGTTTAGGAGATCAGACTGTGTGGTGTGCATAGAAGTGTATCACCCTGGTGTCCCTGTGTTTAGGAGATCAGACTGTGTGGTGTGTATAGAAGTGTATCATCCTGGTGTCCCTGTGTTTATGAGATCAGACTGTGTGGTGTGTATATAAGTGTAACACCCTGGTGTCCCTGTGTTTAGGAGATTAGACTGTGTGGTGTGTATATAAGTGTATCACCCTGGTGCCCCTGTGTTTAGGAGATCACACTGTGTGGTGTGTATATAAGTGTATCACCCCGGTGTCCCTGTGTTTAGGAATCAGACTGTGTGGTGTGTATATAAGTGTATCACCCCGGTGTCCCTGTGTTTAGGAGATCACACTGTGTGGTGTGTATATAAGTGTATCACCCCGGTGTCCCTGTGTTTAGGAATCAGACTGTGTGGTGTGTATATAAGTGTATCACCCTGGTGTCCCTGTGTTTAGGAGATCAGACTGTGTGGTGTGTGTATATATATATAAGTGTATCACCCTGGTGTCCCTGTGTTTAGGAGATCAGACTGTGTGGTGTGTATATAAGTGTATCACCCTGGAGTCCCTGTGTTTAGGAGATTAGACTGTGTGGTGTGTATATAAGTGTATCACCCTGGTGTCCCTGTGTTTAGGAGATTAGACTGTGTGGTGTGTATATAAGTGTATCACCCTGGTGTCCCTGTGTTTAGGAGATCAGACTGTGTGGTGTGTATAGAAGTGTATCATCCTGGTGTCCCTGTGTTTAGGAGATTAGACTGTGTGGTGTGTATAGAAGTGTATCACCCTGGTGTCCCTGTGTTTAGGAGATCAGACTGTGTGGTGTGTATAGAAGTGTATCACCCTGGTGTCCCTGTGTTTAGGAGATTAGACTGTGTGGTGTGTATAGAAGTGTATCACCCTGGTGTCCCTGTGTTTAGGAGATCAGACTGTGTGGTGTGTATATAAGTGTATCACCCTGGTGTCCCTGTGTTTAGGAGATCAGACTGTGTGGTGTGTATAGAAGTGTATCACCCTGGTGTCCCTGTGTTTAGGAGATCAGACTGTGTGGTGTGTATATAAGTGTATCACCCTGGTGTCCCTGTGTTTAGGAGATCAGACTGTGTGGTGTGTATAGAAGTGTATCATCCTGGTGTCCCTGTGTTTATGAGATCAGACTGTGTGGTGTGTATATAAGTGTAACACCCTGGTGTCCCTGTGTTTAGGAGATCAGACTGTGTGGTGTGTATAGAAGTGTATCATCCTGGTGTCCCTGTGTTTAGGAGATCAGACTGTGTGATGTGTATATAAGTGTATCACCCTGGTGTCCCTGTGTTTAGGAGATCAGAATGTGTGGTGTGTATATAAGTGTATCACCCTGGTGTCCCAGTGTTTAGGAGATCAGACTGTGTGGTGTGTATAGAAGTGTATCACCCTGGTGTCCCTGTGTTTAGGAGATCAGACTGTGTGGTGTGTATATAAGTGTATCACCCTGGTGTCCCTGTGTTTAGGAGATCAGACTGTGTGGTGTGTATATAAGTGTATCACCCTGGTGTCCCTGTGTTTAGGAGATCAGATTGTGTGGTGTGTATAGAAGTGTATCACCCTGGTGTCCCTGTGTTTAGGAGATCAGACTGTGTGGTGTGTGTATATAAGTGTATCACCCTGGTGTCCCTGTGTTTAGGAGATCAGACTGTGTGATGTGTATATAAGTGTATCACCCTGGTATCCCTGTGTTTAGGAGATCAGACTGTGTGGTGTGTATATAAGTGTATCACCCTGGTGTCCCTGTGTTTAGGAGATCAGACTGTGTGGTGTGTATATAAGTGTATCACCCTGGTGTCCCTGTGTTTAGGAGATCAGACTGTGTGGTGTGTATATAAGTGTATCACCCTGGTGTCCCTGTGTGTAGGAGATCAGACTGTGTGGTGTGTATATAAGTGTATCACCCTGGTGTCCCTGTGTTTAGGAGATCAGACTGTGTGGTGTGTATATAAGTGTATCACCCTGGTGTCCCTGTGTGTAGGAGATCAGACTGTGTGGTGTGTATATAAGTGTATCACCCTGGTGTCCCTGTGTGTAGGAGATCAGACTGTGTGGTGTGTATATAAGTGTATCACCCTGGTGTCCCTGTGTTTAGGAGATCAGACTGTGTGGTGTGTATATAAGTGTATCACCCTGGTGTCCCTGTGTTTAGGAGATCAGACTGTGCGGTGTGTATATAAGTGTATCACCCTGATGTCTCTGTGTTTAGGAGATCAGACTGTGTGGTATGTATATAAGTGTATCACCCTGGTGTCCCTGTGTTTAGGAGATCAGACTGTGTGGTGTGTATATAAGTGTATCACCCTGGTGTCCCTGTGTGTAGGAGATCAGACTGTGTGGTGTGTATATAAGTGTATCACCCTGGTGTCCCTGTGTGTAGGAGATCAGACTGTGTGGGGTGTATATAAGTGTATCACCCTGGGGTCCCTGTGTGTAGGAGATGAGACTGTGTGGTGTGTATATAAGTGTATCACCCTGGTGTCCCTGTGTTTAGGAGATCAGACTGTGTGGTGTGTATATATATGTGTATCACCCTGGTGTCCCTGTGTTTAGGAGATCAGACTGTGTGGTGTGTATGTAACTGTATCACCCTGGTGTCCCTGTGTTTAGGAGATCAGTCTGTGTGGTGTGTATAGAAGTGTATCACCCTGGTATCCCTGTGTTTAGGAGATCAGACTGTGTGGTGTGTATATAATTGTATCACCCTGGTGTCCCTGTGTTTAGGAGATCAGACTGTGTGGTGTGTATAGAAGTGTATCACCCTGGTGTCCCTGTGTTTAGGAGATCAGACTGTGTGGTGTGTATAGAAGTGTATCACCCTGGTGTCCCTGTGTTTAGGAGATCAGACTGTGTGGTGTGTATATATGTGTATCACCCTGGTGTCCCTGTGTTTAGGAGATCAGACTGTGTGGTGTGTATAGAAGTGTATCACCCTGGTGTCCCTGTGTTTAGGAGATCAGACTGTGTGGTGTGTATAGAAGTGTATCACCCTGGTGTCCCTGTGTTTAGGAGATCAGACTGTGTGGTGTGTATAGAAGTGTATAACCCTGGTGTCTCTGTGTTTAGGAGATCAGACTGTGTGGTGTGTATATAAGTGTATCACCCTAGTGTCCCTGTGTTTAGGAGATCAGACTGTGTGGTGTGTATAGAAGTGTATCACCCTGGTGTCCCTGTGTTTAGGAGATCAGACTGTGTGGTGTGTATATAAGTGTATCACCCTAGTGTCCCTGTGTTTAGGAGATCAGACTGTGTGGTGTGTATAGAAGTGTATCACCCCGGTGTCCCTGTGTTTAGGAGATCAGATTGTGTGGTGTGTATAGAAGTGTATCACCCTGGTGTCCCTGTGTTTATGAGATCAGACTGTGTGGTGTGTATAGAAGTGTATCACCCTGGTGTCCCTGTGTTTAGGAGATCAGACTGTGTGGTGTGTGTATAGAAGTGTATCACCCTGGTGTCCCTGTGTTTAGGAGATCAGACTGTGTGGTGTGTATATGTGTATCACCCTGATGTCCCTGTGTTTAGGAGATCAGACTGTGTGGTGTGTATAGAAGTGTATCACCCCGGTGTCCCTGTGTTTATGAGATCAGACTGTGTGGTGTGTATAGAAGTGTATCACCCTGGTGTCCCTGTGTTTAGGAGATCAGACTGTGTGGTGTGTGTATAGAAGTGTATCACCCTGGTGTCCCTGTGTTTAGGAGATCAGACTGTGTGGTGTGTATATGTGTATCACCCTGATGTCCCTGTGTTTAGGAGATCAGACTGTGTGGTGTGTATAGAAGTGTATCACCCTGGTGTCCCTGTGTTTATGAGATTAGACTGTGTGGTGTGTATAGAAGTGTATCACCCTGGTGTCCCTGTGTTTATGAGATTAGACTGTGTGGTGTGTATAGAAGTGTATCACCCTGGTGTCCCTGTGTTTAGGAGATCAGACTGTGTGGTGTGCATAGAAGTGTATCACCCTGGTGTCCCTGTGTTTAGGAGATCAAATTGTGTGGTGTGTATATAAGTGTATCACCCTGGTGTCCCTGTGTTTAGGAGATCAGACTGTGTGGTGTGTGTATAGAAGTGTATCACCCTGGTGTCCCTGTGTTTAGGAGATCAGATTGTGTGGTGTGTATATAAGTGTATCACCCTGGTGTCCCTGTGTTTAGGAGATCAGATTGTGTGGTGTGTATATAAGTGTATCACCCTGGTGTCCCTGTGTTTAGGAGATCAGATTGTGTGGTGTGTATATAAGCGTATCACCCTGGTGTCCCTGTGTTTAGGAGATCAGACTGTGTGGTGTGTATAGAAGTGTATCACCCTGGTGTCCCTGTGTTTAGGAGATCAGATTGTGTGGTGTGTATATAAGTGTATCACCCTGGTGTTCCTGTGTTTAGGAGATCAGACTGTGTGGTGTGTATATAAGTGTATCACCCTGGTGTCCCTGTGTTTAGGAGATCAGACTGTGTGGTGTGTATATAAGTGTATCACCCTGGTGTCCCTGTGTTTAGGAGATCAGATTGTGTGGTGTGTATATAAGTGTATCACCCTGGTGTCCCTGTGTTTAGGAGATCAGATTGTGTGGTGTGTATATAAGTGTATCACCCTGGTGTCCCTGTGTTTAGGAGATCAGATTGTGTGGTGTGTATATAAGTGTATCACCCTGGTGTCCCTGTGTTTAGGAGATCAGATTGTGTGGTGTGTATATAAGTGTATCACATTGCCCCACAGTAATAAAACTCCCATTAATATTTGTGTAAATGTCAGTATATGTGTTTATAAATTAGTCTGTGTAAATAAAATACTTTGATTTGGCTCTAAATCAATTATTCCATAGCACAAAGTGGTGTCAGTAGGTCATGAAACAACCTAGAAATTCTCAGTAATGTCCAGTCCACCAGCCACGCCCCCAGTAACACCTACTAAAACACACATGTCCCTCCTTGGCTGTTTGAAATGTTAGGAAGCATGGTCAGGCCCTTCAAGGGATAATAAATATTTATGGAAATGTGTGACACATCACGTTTGTTTCTGTGACGCATCACTTGGGAACCACTGCTTAAAACTGAAAAAGTGCTGCGTGCATTTGTGGCGCTATATACAATGTGTCTTGATCGCCATTTTAATGCTGGGCGCTACAGAAAAGCGCAGACTGCGAGTCCTGTACAGCTCTACAGACTGAAAATGTAGCAACCGTCAGGCACAGGGTAGTTTTAACCGTTTGAGTGTCACGGGGTATCCAAAGCATTGCTCTGCAATACGTTGGATACCCCTGTGGCACTCAAACAGTTAAGTACCCCTGAGTTCGCTGTTAGAACTGTGAACAGAGGCCCCCAAATATAAGCTAACATTTAGGATCCTTAAATTTAATTGCAGCCTTCCTCTTTGTATTTAAAGGGATAGTAATACTTAAAATGTAAAAAAAAATATGTTGTAGGGTTTATCCCCCTGAGTAAAACAAGAGTACTCCCACTGCTGAAAGGTGTTTCATTCAAAAGTTATTAATTTTCAAAGTTGAATTTTTTAGGTGCAATATCACAGTGGCCTGAAATTGTACAGTGGCGCTGTTGCTACACCATCCTATGGAGATTTATGGTCAACTGACCAGAGCTATCCATAGGATCGTGTAGCAACAGCACCACTGTACAATTTCAGGCCACTGTGATATTGCACCTAAAAAATTCAACTTTGAAAATTAATAACTTTTGAATGAAACACTTTTCAGCAGTGGGAGTACCCTTGTTTAACTCAGGGGGATAAACCCTACAACATATTTTTTTTTACATTTTAAGTATTACTATCCCTTTAAGGGAAAATCCAACACATTTACACACTGTGCACCCAAAACCGCCTCACTCCTTACTGCCCATCTGACCAAAGAATTCAATTGTAAAAATGGATCTGTTGGGAACCCAAGAAGAGGCGCCCTCCTCTAGCGAATGCCTGTGTACGCCCATACATAAAAAATACCCCTAGTCTTGCTCACATCAGCAATATAAATAAACCTACACCTTCATTCATTGCAGCCCAGGAACGATCACCGCTTCAATGCATTTTTCACATGTGTTCGGATTTAAAGGGACAATATGGCCATTGTATTTACCAAAGAGTTAAAATGTCCAGTACTGGAAATTCACGAGAGGCCAGGAGTGTCTGACAATAGGTGCGAGAGGCAGAGGCTCATGGAGGAGGATGGGCAGGAGGGGGAGGGAGGCTCAGACTGAGGAATGTCTTTCTTATCTAAAAAAGAGCAGCAAGTTATTGGTGTGCAAACATTGCACTCTGCAGCCAGTTTGACTGTTTCCCTCTAACTCCGGGGTGGAGCTAGTAGGCCTGGCTTCTCTGTACTCCCTGAGGTGTCTGAGCGAGGCAGGATCCTGATAGGGGAATGAGAGAAATCCAGGAAGAGAGAGAGACAGGGACGGGAACAGAGAGAGAACGAGAGTGTGAGAGAGTGCGAGGGAGAGGGCTCCCACCACACCTGCCAAGGTAAGACCCCCACTTCGCTTTACAACTTCACCTGGTGTAACTAGTCATTGGAGGGTTATGGTGCAAACTACTTTTTTTTTTGGGCCCCTTACACAAAAATAATTTCAGACTAGAATTGATTGGACACTGGCGCTCCCTTGGACGCCGGAGCCCGACACATCTGTACCCCGTGTAGTGACCCCCTCTTCCCTCAGTGCCGTCCTGTCAGAGTCGGGGAAAGGGGGCAGAATTTCTTGTCATTCTCCTCAGGTGAACTAAGACCCAGTGGCAGCTGACAGCTGGGCAGGAATTGTTGGCAGATTTACAAGTTGGGGGTCGTAGTCACGAAGTTAAAGTGGAGCAATTCTGGAGCGGGTGAACTGTGCCGCAGAGGAAAGGTGAACATCTCTCTAACAATTTAAATGGAGATTTTAACCCCTTGCTGCAGAGGTCTCCGACGCACTGCAGACTGGAAAGCTGGGCCGTATTCGGGAAGACGACAAATGAAACAACTTTTTTTGAATGATTTCCAGACATATTTTAACCTCTTGAATGCTCAAATCAATGCGTTGGAGATATGTCTGGCATTCAAGGTGTTAACATCCCCAGGGAATTTTGGGAAAGTTTTATTCGTCCCCTATAGCACAATGGATTGGCCTCACAATTTCTCCACTTTTTTCCTCCCGGATACTGCCTTATGTCTCGTGTTTGGTATTGTCTAGCGCCAAAGGCGGAGATTTGTGTTTTGTTTACACAGTGAATGCTGAACGTGCAGAGTATGGCTGCCCCCTGGCACGTTGGTGAACTTCATGCTTGTACCCAGATATAGGTAAATGCCAATGATATGACACCTGGTATTGTTTTCCCCTATAAAAATGGCAACTTATGGGTCACACGTCTCTACAGGACATACTTCAAGGTTAACCCTTTGAGTGCCAGACGGGTGCCCCTCTGGCACTCAAAGGGTTAAGGATGAGTGAAATCTCAATGTAGTCTACCTGGTAAAACACTTTCTAAATAAACATGCACTAAACAAAAATGGAACAATTCCAGACCAAAACAAATGCACAAATAAAACTACCGCTGATTTAAATGGGGATTTGAACTCATTGATTGCTAGAGAGGCCGCCAACGCATTCATGGGATTAAAACGCCATTGAAATCAGACACGTTTTGTGGACTTTGTATTTTTCCAATAACTCTGTTAGAATGGTTCATTACTGGTATATAAAGGACCTGCCTGTTATGTGACTGGGTACTGGTACAATCGCACATTTTCTGTTTAAAATGTCATTTTCTTTTTCTAAAATGTCTGCTGAAACCCAGTCTGAGGAATTTGTATTGTATTTTAATTTTCGCTCGTCACAGAAATGCTTGACGCAAATGAATGCGCATTTCACTCACTTATATTAGAATATTTCATTCTAGGGCAAAAATGAAGTTGATAAGGGCAGTATACTGAGCCTGTAGCCAGTGACGGACTGGGCTCTGTGTAGTGTCCCTCTCTTGTTGTAATTATTACACAGGGTCAGATGAATGAAGGAAAAGAGATGAAATTCTGGAGCAAACCAGCTGCTCCGTACGAGTGAAATAAAAATACCCATTGATTTAAATTTGGCTTTTAAATCAAGGACATTTTTTTGTGGGTTTTTATTTGTACCCTAAAGCGCAATTGGTTTATTCTGGTTCTTCTCCGTTCACACCACCCTTTTAGTATAAGACAGGGGTGGGTAACCTTTGTCTCTTGTCCTGTTTTTTGGACTATAATTCTGATCATCCTTAGCCAGCCAGTGATGGGCGCTGTAGTTCAAAAACAGCAGGTCCCTCCCCCCCCCAAACTCTCTAGAGTCTCGCTGTAAAATTTCTTTCATGGGTGGGAAATGTTTAACAAACATGCCGGAACGCTGCACCCTAATTAATCATATAATTAATGCTCTGATGTAATTAAGCAAGCCGAGGGCCTTCGCTTCGTCAGTCTTGGCCTTGTGTATAAAGTCAAAGTGGAGCAAGTTTGCTGCAAATGAACTGCACGCCAAGAACGAGTATTCACCAAATTCCCATTGATTTAAAATGTATCTTGTAACTGCTGGAATGCTCAAGAGGCCGTTAAGGTGTTGCGAAATGCGTTGGAGGCCTTATTAGAATTACAGGGGATAAAAGCAGCATTTATACCCCAGAGCAATGCGTCAGATACCTCTCTGGCACTCAAAGGGTTAAATCAATGGGGTGGGGGTATTTGCTTTTCTACACTTTGTCTGGGTGGGGGTATAGAAGTGGTTCCTGAATCGCTAGTACAAGCCCCCACTAGGTTAGGAGATATGGGGGGGGTGGTAAAGGAAGATGGGGACCAGATCTACTAGTCTGTGACTCAGGGTCCACTGGTATACAAGGTCTCTACAGGCTGACAGGGGGTGTGTTATTGATTGGGCCCTGTCTCAGGCACCTTTTTCTTGTACTACAGCAGTTCCACCCCTTGCTGTTGGCACAATTAAACAATAGGCGACTGAGTCTCACCTTGATGACCTGATCCTGCAGTTTTAAGGCTCTTTCACACAGGGTGACTTTTGTAGCCACTGTAAATGTTGCTGTTTTTATTGCTACAGTATAACAAGGATTTCTCAGACTCTCATTCTATCATAGAGGTATGTGTGAGACTTGTGAAATTTCAGTGCAATTCCATTGAAAGCCGTAGTATACATTTGTAGCTACATTATTGTGCTGTCACCCGAAAGTTGCAACATTCTGCATCTCTTTATGACAATTGCAGTGCGTGTTGCTGTGTGAAATACCCAGTAGGACACAATCATTCACAGCTCTGTTACAGCGACATTAACACAATATAAAACAATATCACCTGTGTAAAAAGGACTTAAGATCATCTGGTTTAGACAGGAAGATTTTCTGACTGCAAAGTAGGAGGACAGGATCAGACAGTCCTGGTTACATTAAAATGTAGGGCACTCGTCTAACTACACATTATCAGGACAGGCTCAGATAGTGCTGGTTACTATATAATATAGGGTGAGATCTCATTAACGCACATTATCAGGACAGGCTGAGACAGTGCCGGTTACTATATAATGTAGGGTGAGCTCTCATTAGTGCACATTATCAGGACAGGCTCAGACAGTGCCGGTTACTATATAATGTAGGGTGAGCTCTCATTAGTGCACATTATCAGGACAGGCTCACACAGTGCCAGTTACTTTATAATGTAGGGTGAGATCTCATTAATACACATTATCAGGACAGGCTCAGACAGTGCTTGTTACCATATAATGTAGGGTGAGCTCTCATTAATGCACATTATCAGGACAGGCTCAGACAGTGCCGATTACTATATAGAGTGATCTGCCTATACATTATAAAGACAGGCTCGGTGCTGGATGCCAGTGAACATGGTCAGTCCTGTTAACATGTGGTATTGGGGATTTGTCTGTGAGATTTGTTCCTTATTAGAGTGAAATATACAGCAGATTCCACACTGAATTTCTTGTTTTGTTGCAACAATACTCTGAGAAGTGGGTGAGGCAAAGGTGTGTGTGTTACAAGGTGCATTTGTCAGGACACCTCACTGTCTATCAGTATCACATCTCTCATTATGTATGTTTTAAAGGGATAGTAATGTTTCACAAAAACAGCAGCTCCAATTAATCTTCAAGGGATAGTAATACCTAAAATGTAAAAAATATATGTTGGAGGGTTTATCCCCCTGAGTAAAGCAAGAGTACTCCCACTGCTGAAAGGTGTTTCATTCAAAAGTTATTAATTTTCAAAGTTGAATTTTTTAGGTGCAATATCACAGTGGCCTGAAATTGTAGAGTGGCGCTGTTGCTACACGATCCTATGGACAGCTCTGGTCTCAGGACCATAAATCTCCATAGGATGGTGTAGAAACAGCGCCACTGTACAATTTCAGGCCACTGTGATATTGCACCTAAAAAATTCAACTTTGAAAATTAATAACTTTTGAATGAAACACCTCTCAGCAGTGGGAGTACTCTTGTTTTACTCAGGGGGATAAACCCTACAACATATTTTTTTTACATTTTAGGTATTACTATCCCTTTCATAGTATTTGAACCATAGAGAGTTATTTTAAGGGCCCTCTGATCCTCCTGTTCTACACATCTGATTGTACTATTTAATACCTCTGTATGTCTATTCCCCAATTGTACAGCGCTGCGGAATTAGTTGGCGCTATATAAATAAAGAATAATAATAATAATATTACTGTGAGCATTGTAGTTCAAGAGTAATTGAATGATAAAGTATCCCCCTCCCATCCCTTTTACCTAGTATAAGCCACCTCCCCTCAGATACGGAATCTGGTCTCTTGGCCGGACAGATCACAGCAAGGGACAATCTTCTTACTGTGATCATAAGGAAAACTCTGCCCCCCTGACAGGTTTTTCAGGTTTTCCCTTATGATCACTGAAGATTGTCCCTCTCTGTGATCCATCTGGACACTCTTGCTGCTCTGAGGTGAGCAGCCAGTGTTACATCAGTAAAAGGGGCGGGAGGGGGATACTTTATCATTCAATTACTCTTGTACTACAACTCTGACAGTATTGAAATAATACTCTCCAAAGTCCAAATACTATGAAGATTAATTAGAGCTGCATTTTATTATAAAACATTACTATCCCTTTAAGTTGATAAATATTCAATATGCTGAAAAGACGCTCACCTACATTGAGAGATACTGAATTAATATTTTTATTAATGTGTGAGCAATGACACATGGCTGGGGAACTGAAGTGGTCCAGTCTTCTTGCATTGGGTGGGTAGAAATGACATTAATTTGTCTCATGTTCAGCATTTATTACTGGAGAACCGGCCTTACCTGTTTAGGTGACAGAGCTGTCTGCCTGGAATCCCAGGATATGGGTTATGCTTCTGGTGTAATTCCTTTATATTGTAGCTCTGTGGTGTCACTAGTGTAGCTTCATTTCAGTTGTAAGCTCTGTGGTATCATTTCTGTAGCACCAGTGCAAGTGGGAGATTGAGTGATGCAGTGGTCCACCAGCCCAGACATATGAACGGCCCGGTAAGCAATTTACCCCTTTCTCCCCAGGCCAGCCCCCCCTTACTGTATTGGGATTTCACAGATATCCAGTTAATTATTAGCGCAAAGAGCTGAGCTAAGAATGAGAGGTCATCCATTAAGACTAGAGGAAAGGATTTTCAACAAAAACAAAGGCAGGGAATTTTTTTAGGTAAAGGCAGTAAGGCTATGGAATTCTTTGCCTCGGGATGTTGTGCTTGCAAATACTGTAACTGCTTTCAAAAAAGCAAAGGATACCTATCACAGAACAAAATTGAGAATTATGATAGATGTCTTCAATGCAAATAGGTTGTTGATCCAGGGAAATATATGACTGCCATTTGGAGCGAGGAAGGAATTTGGGGCTTAATTGGGAATGGCTTCAGTGGTTTTTTTTTAGCTTTCCTCTGGATCAACAGGGGTGTTATTGGTATGGGCTGGACTTGTTAGACGTATGTGTTTTTTTTTTTCAGCCTCATCAATAATGCTACTACTAGCTTAAAAACCCAGTTACACAGGCCAGCATTCTGCACGTTCAGACAAACATACATCTGGCCTTTTATTATATAGGATGTTATGGTGGCTGACAAATAAGGGGTAAAAATGGACCTTAAAACATTTGCAAAATATGACAATTCTTATACTTTGTCCAAGACACACTTACTTTTGCCATGTCCACAAATTACGCAAAAAAAATGTTTGGCGCAAATACATACCTCCCAACATTTCAAATGGCCAAAGAGGGAAACTTTTGCTACAGGTGATGTTGGGGGCATGGCTGGTGGGCGGGGCATTACCAATAATTTTTAAGTCATTTTATGACCTTCTGATACCTAGTGTTATAACTTAATAAATGATTTAGAGCAAGAGCAAAGCATTTTATTTACATAGACTAATTTATAGACACATATACTGAAGTTTATACAGACATTAATGTGAGTTTTATTGCTGTGGAGCAATATGTGATACACTTATATACACACCTCACAGTCTGATCTCCTAAAAAGAGGGACATCAAGGTAGTGAAGAGGGACAGAGGGATTTGGGTCTCAAAGAGGGACACTTGGGAGGGATGCACATGGCAAAAGAAAGGTTGGTTATGCACAAATACCTTTATATATATATATATATATATATATATATATATATATATATAGGCTACAGCTAATATTTTGTGAAAAAGCAACAGAGGTATATATTACATATGCAATATAGATAAATAATAAATACACACATCTTTTTGTATGTCCCCACCATTGTCCATAATGTATTAAAGCAAATAGGAGCAATTCCATAGCAAAACAACTGCCCTGGGATAGAGGTGGGGGTAAAACTCCACACTGATTTAAATTGGACGTTTAATTTCTTGAATTCTAGAGAGATCACCAATGTACAGAACGCCGAATGATTGTGTCCTATTCTGTTAGAAATGATGTGTAGGATTTCTATTACTACTCACACCTCACGACTGTATATTGTTTGAAAATTCAATCAAAAATCCATTAACCCTTTGAGTGCCAGAGTTTTTAAAATCAATAGGAATGTATATGTTGCCCACTTGTTTAGCCTGGAACATAACTAATTAGCATAACATGCCAGACTGTGCCACTAACACAAACAAGACTTTTTTCAAATCCATTTATTTTACAGAAAAATAACTGGTAGAATAGAACACGTAGACAGTTTTGTGACAGGTCCGTACTTCCCCTGTCCCACCATTATTCCCTCCACCCTGACCTTGGCCTTGGACGCAGGATTCAGCATGTTTTACTCATTCTTGAACTTAACCCACGGGTCTCGCTCTGCATTCCTATAGAGCCCAGAAGGGCCACGTGTTTGTAACATCCTGGCCTCTCTTCAGAGGCCACAGTCATCAGCTCTGTCATTTTGACTCCAGCACCTGTGTACAAATGGAAATACACATAAATCCTTCTGTGTATCAGTACTGTAGGAATGCAGCCTCAAGTCACAGATTTAACTCCTCGTGGGCCAGAGTGATGTACAACACTGTGCTCAGCAATGCATTACACACCCCTACTCCTCCTCAAGGGGTTAACTCTCTGAGTGCAACAAAGGTATCCAACGCATTGCATCGCAATGACAATTCCCAGTGAGATAATGGGGCTTGTTAGCCAAAAGGTTTACATCCTATATAATAATTTGCTAAGGATGTTTGTCAGAAGCCGTCATGCTCAGTAGAGATGGCTGCACACTCTGCAGTCATGCGCAGTAGAGAGTGACCGTGCCATGGCTGATACGGAGGTGGACACTCCAAATTCAGACCGGAGTCCTCTCTGCGCACCTTCCTGAGACCAAGTGGTCTATGGTCTGAATTCGGAGCACCCAGCTCAGTATCAGCTGTAGCAGGGTACTCTCTACTGCGCATGACAGCACTGCGGCCGGCAACGACAGGATCCGGCCACCAGCCGGCACTGTGACCCATGTACATGGGCTCTTCAACTATTAAAATATAAAGACCTTTGGACACATTTTTAGGAGCCAACGAAAGGGTCCGTGTCCGCAGTAAAGAAGAGGAGTGCAAATATGTCCTCAAGTACCCCCCCCACGGGGCAGGATTTCAGGATCTCCTCACATGAGCACAGGTGAATTATTCAGTGGTTCAGTCATTGTAACGGATCTGCCTGAGTTAACGGTGTTTAACCCTGTGAGTGCCGGGGGGGGGGGTGCACAACGCATAGGTGTGAGCACCCCTGCAGTAAGGTGTATAATGCTGCACAGATGCAGGAGTCGGCTGGGGAGTTTTCGGAGCCAGTGTACACAGTAAAGCGTAACATACTCCATGTCCCGTCAGTGACAGTTTTAGGAAACTGACCCCTGGGCTTCTGGGATTTTCTCACCCCTGTTGTAAGTCATTGAATGCTAGAAAGGTTGGAGAGATCTCAAGGTACTAAAGGGGTTAAAAGCCCTATTTAAATTTTGAGTCAGACTGGTATGCAGCATGTGCGTCTATATGCGGGGCTCAAAATTTCCACTCGCCACTAGCCAATGGCGAGTGAAAATTCAGCCCTGGTTGGTATGCTATGGCTTGCAGTGGTGAGTAACTTTTCAGGTCTGGCTAATAGCAAAGGACTTCAACTTTTAAAGGGATAGTAATGTTTCATAATAAAAACAGCTCTAATTAATCAACATAGTATTTGGACTTTGGAGAGTGTTATTTCAATTCTGTCAGAGTTGTAGTTCAAGAGTAATTCAATGACAAAGTATCCCCCTCCCGCCCCTTTTACTGATGTAACACTGCTCAGCCAGATCAGAAGGGAGGTGCCCAGGTAGACTGCAGAGAGGGACAATCTTCAATTAAGATAAGGGAAACAGCTGAAAAGCTTGTCAAGGGGGGCAGGGCTTTCATTGTTCTCATAGGAAGAAGATTGTCCCCTGCTGTTATCTGTCTGGTCTATGGACTGGATTCCACATCTGAGAAGAGATGGCTTACACTAGGTAAAAGGGACGGGAAGTGGAACTTTGCTTGTGAATATCTCTTAAACCATAAAGGTTTGAGAGATAAGACTTATATCGTTCTTCATGTTTTTTTAATGCCTACAAAATAAAATAAAGTTAAAACGAAGTATTACTATCCCTTTAAGGCCTGTCTATATGTATATATGTTTATGTATACCTATATGTATGTGTATATATAATACTAGTATCAAAGCCCGTATACACGGGCTAAAGGGCACCCAGCAGCCCCGGCTGCTGCCCTGGAGCAGAGACAGGCGGTGAGCCGCCCGGAGCTCCCCGCTCCAGATCAGCTAGTTCAGCGACTCTAATAGATAGACTCTCTTGCTGAACACGCTGATCCTCAACAGGGAGCTCCAGATGGCTCACAGAGAAGCTCCCTGTGCACGAAACCACACATGCACAGTAGAGACTGCTGGAACAGCAGTTTCTACTGCGCATGTGCGGTTACGCTCACAGGAAGTGACACATTCTATCACTTTATGTTATAGGATATATATATCCTAATGGATATGGTCCTCAATATGTTAAAACGAACACCTAGAAATGAGATGAGGTTTTTATATACACATCTCAGGTGTCCCTTGGCAAGGCACCATAAGTGACCATAGCTCCGCCCATGGCCACACCCCTGTAACTCACCTGTGCACAGGTAGGGATATTTTAAAGTGAAATTTCCCCTCAAGTAAATGCAAGACATATACAGTGTATATATATATATATATATATATATATATATATATATATATATATATATATATTTATTTAATGGAATGGAATTATTAGTGATTGCAAACGGTCAGGTTGTTGCTCCTTGCGGCTTATCAGTCTCTCCCTAATATCAATACATCCAGCCAATGGACTGCTAGAAACATATAGGGGGCGGTATTTTCAATGCCCATTAATGCAGATGTAACGGGGGAGCGATGCCAATCAACAGTGATGTCACCAACATGGCAGCACCACCACGTTTACAGTCCGTTTTTAAAAATACTAATGCACTTTTCTCTCATTGCTCATGGAATATATCAGTAGAGGTTGAAATAAATGTAGGTGAAAGTTCTGCTTTAACCCCTTAGTGACAGCCACGTGTGTATGTGGCTGTCACCTTAACGCCTGGCTAACTTTTTTTTTTTCTAAAAGATTCCGGAGTCCCCGAACGGCATGCAGCCGCACAGAGACCGGGAATTACCAGGTACGTCCTCTGTCACAGTTTGTGACAGTTTGTGCGGGACGTACCTGGTAAGTCAATTGTTGTGATGGGGTTAAAGGGGAACTGGAGGGATAAGTGTAACCAGACCTCCTTTTAACTGGAGACATATAGAAAATATTTATATTTCAGGGCTGCACTAAACTCAGATTAGGCCGGTGGTAGGTATTTGTCAAGTGTCCCTGGTTAACACATTGAGTCTCAAAGGGGTATTCAAAGCCTTGCTTTGCAATGTGTTGGATACACCCTGGCACCCAAAGAGTTAAAGGTGAGCGTTTTGTTTTTTCATACTCTCTCTCTCTGTTGTAGCCTATATTTGTTTACATTAGAGAAGAGACGTCTAAGGGGTGATATGATTACCATTTACACATACATTCAAGGTCAGTATAAAGAACTAGACAATTAATTATTTATGAAAAGAGCTGAGCTAAGAATGAGTGGTCATCCATTAAGACTAGAGGAAAGGTGCTTTCGACTAAAACAAAGGCAGGGATTCTTCACAGTAAGGGCAGTAAAGCTATGGAATTCTTTGCCTCAGGATGTTGTACTTGCAGATAATGAAACTGCTTTCAAAAAAGCAATGGATGTCTATCCAGGGAAATATCTGACTGCCATTTGGAGTCAGAAAGGAATTTTTTTACCTACTTGGGGCTAAATTGGAAATGGCTTCAGAGGGCTTGTTTTTTCCTTCCTCTGCATCATCAGGGGTGTTTTTGGCTGGACTTGATGGACGCATGTCTTTTTTTCGGCCTCATCAACTGTGTTACTATGTTACTGATACACAATTATCCATCAGGACTTTATAACTCTGTCGTCTGTAGTGTTGTGATTCAGATTCAATACTCCCATCACCTCTTAAACAGCTAAGGTCGATGGTAGCTATAACTCATCAACAGCTGGAGAGATACATGTTGCCCACGCCTGCTCTAAATGAGATCATTTTACTTCACTTGCGCTCAAGATAATATACTGAAACCTGTAGTTTTTTATGGCCGGTTACAAGTAGTTTCAGTCGTCATTGTCCAATTTTTAGAAAGTAGTTTCGTTCAAATTCCGTTCAGGTTTATTAGTTTCTTGTGCTTTGTTGTAGGTTGGAGGAAGTGAGGAAGGGTGTATGGGGTGGGGGTAGAATTTATTTGGGAAGGTAACGGTTGTTCTGATCCTTTAATTAGTTCTGTAGGAATTCAGGATTTTCCACTAAGAGTGAGGCATTTGTTGACTATTCGAGCATCTAAAATTGTTCTAAATTGTTGAACTCAGCCTGATGGTCCCGTCGTCATTGTAAGCTGCATAGAGGAACAGAAAAAGGGGAACAATTAATTGAGCAAACCGACGTAGGGAACGCCATAAAGTTCTCTAAATTTTCCATTGATTTAAAAGGGGGCTTTTAACCCTTTAAGGACCATTGCCATACCAGGACCGTCACGGTGGTCCGGAACTTAAGGACCAGTGACGGTCCTGGTACGTCATGGAGTTCAGGGCTCCCAGCGCGGCTGCACGCGGCTCCAGAAGCCCTGAACCGGAATTGCACAAAAAAAAAAAAAAAGCCCCTTTGTCCTCAAGTGCCGTCCGCGCGTGCGAGCGCCGGTCCTTAAGGGGTTAAAATCAACTTGAATTTAAATTTGCATATTTTAAAACTTCATTTGAAGCTGACAATGTGTTATATTGGCCAAAAAGGCCATTTTTATACTTTTATTATGGTGGAAAAAGTGAAAGTCTCTCGGCGCAGCACGGTGATTAATTAGCATATAAAACCACACTAGTAGATTCATTAGCATAAATAAGGATACTGTGTTGCTGTTACAGAAATAAAAGCATCAATGACTCTTAAAGGGATAGTAATACTTCGTTTTAACTTTATTTTATTTTGTAGGCATTAAAAAAACATGAAGAATGATATAAGTCTTATCCTCTAGACTGTAAGCTCTCACGAGCAGGGCCCTCTGATCCTCCTGTTCTCCACATCTGATTGTACTATTTAATACCTGTGTATATCTATTCCCCAATTGTACAGCGCTGCGGAATTAGTTGGCGCTATATAAATAAAGAATAATAATAATAATAATAATCTCTTAAACCTTTATGGTTTATGAGATATTCACAAGCAAAGTTCCCCTCCCCGCCCCTTTTTCCTAGTGTAAGTCATCTCTTCTCAGATGTGAGTCTGGTTGTATGACAGGACAGATAACAGAAGGGGACAATCTTCTTCCTATGAGAACAATGAAAGCCCTTCCCCCCATGACAAGTTTTTCAGCTTTTTCCCTTATCTTAATTGAAGATTGTCCCTCTCTGCAGTCTACCTGGGCACCTCCCTTCTGATCTGGTTGAACAGGGAAGGGATACTTTGCTTGTGAATATCTCTTAAACCATAAAGGTTTGAGAGATAAGACTTATATCATTCTTCATGTTTTTTTAATGCCTACAAAATAAAATAAAGTTAAAACGAAGTATTACTATCCCTTTAAACTATGTGTCTGCCAGTCTTTTGGCTAACACAGTACACAGGCAGTTTCTAATGAAGCGTTCTGGAACCTGAATTCAAGGGGACAGGCCCACCTTAAAGGGACAGTAATTTTTTCACAACATTCTTATTTCAATACTGTCAGAGTTGTAGTTCAAATGTTAGTAATGTCCAAACATTTCTTTTAATAATTTTTTTTAGCCTCTACAAATCTATCATTGCCACAAACCCCGTCTCTCAAACCGCTATGGTGTGAGCGATATTGGCAATGAAAGTTCCCTCCCTTTTTCCTGACATCAGCGCTGTGCTGACAACCAGGGCCGGATTTACATCTCAGGAGCCTGTAGGCACAGAAATGTGAAGTGCCCCCCCCATTGGCCATCTCCACTGGACACATCCACAATGCTCCTAATCTCCACATTGTCCTCCGTCATCTCCATATTGCCCTTACATTGTCCCCTGTCAGCTCCACATTGCCCCCATCATCTCCGTATTGCCCCATCATCTCCATATTGCTCCATCAGCTCCAACTTACCCTCACATTGCCCCCATCAGATCCATATTGCCCCATCAGCTCCAACTTACCTGCACATTGCCCCCCATCAGCTCCATATTGCCATCATCTCCATATTGCCCCCCATCAGCTCCAACTTACCCTCACATTGCCCCCTTCAGCTCCACATTGCCCCCCATCAGCTCCATATTGCCATCAGCTCAAACTTACCCTCACATACATTGCCCCATCATCTCTACATTGCCATCATCTCCATCTTGCCCCCCATCAGATCCATCTTGCCCCATCATTTCCACAATTCCCCCAGTGTCCGTTTCCTACCTCTTCCCTGATGGTCCAGAGGCAGGAGAGGTCTGTATGTGCCTCCTTTGGCACAGACCTGTAGCTGATGGAGCTCCCGCGTGGTCTTCTCTTCATGCAGAGCGCTGGGAGATGATGTCATCTCCCAGCGCTCTGTAATAGTAAAGAGCCAATGAGGGAGTAACAGCATCTACAGGTCTGTCCTGAAGGAGGCACAGACCTGACTGGGCGGTGGGGGGGTTAGTGCGGGGCAGCGAGGCAACTTTTTTTTTTTTTTATAAAGGGTCCCAATGACAGACGCCCCTCTGTGGGGTGCGCCTGTAGGCAGATGCCTACTCTACCTAATGGTAAATCTGGTCCAGGAGATCCCGGTGCGAGGACCAGCAGGCGGCTCTGCAGCAGAACTGAAATCCCGGTATTAGAAAATAATTACTTAATTGGATAGGTTTGCAGAGTGTACTTGGTTTGCAAGCACACTTTGTAGACTGTTCCCACGAAGTAGTTCGTTTCTAATAACGGGATTTCGGTTCTGCTGAAGAGCCTCATGGTTTCGGCCGACACAGATCCCCTTCTGTCAGCTTTATAGCTGGCATCAAGAGAAGAGGAGGGGGAACTTTCATTGACAATATCTCTCAAACCATAGCGGTGTGGGAGATGGGGTTTGTGGCAGTGATAATCTTTTTTTATCCTCTACAAATCTATTAAAAGAAATGTTTGGACATTACTAACGCTTTCACGATTAATTGAATGATAAAGTATCCCCCTCCCGCCCCTTTTACCTATTGTAACTCGCCTCCCCTCAGATGTGGAATCTGGTCTCCTGACCGGACAGATCACATCAAGGGACAATCTTCTTACTGTGATCATAAGGAAAACCCTGCCCCCCTTGACAGGTTTTTCCTTATGATCACTGAAGATTGTCCCTCCATACCTCCCAAGTGTCCCTCTTTAGGAGGGACAGACCCTTTTTTAGACCTAAATCCCTCTGTCCCTCTTTCCCACCCTGATGTCCCTCTTTTTAGGAAATCAGACTGTGTGGTGTGTATATAAGTGTATAATATTGCTCTACAGCAATAAAACTCACATTATTGTTTGTTTAAATGTCAGTATATGTGTTTATAACTTAGTCTGTATAAATAAAATATTTTGGTCTTGTTCTAAATCATTTATTAGGTAACACTAGAAAGTGACAATAGGTCATGAAGTAGCTTAAAAATTCCTGGTAATGCCCGCCCACCAGCCACACCCTCAGAAACACCCCCTAAAACACAAGTGTCCCTCTTTGGCAATTTGAAATGTTGGGAGGTATGTCCCTCTCTGTGATCCATCCGGACAGTCTTGCTGCTCTGAGGTGAGCAGTGTTACACTAGGTAAAAGGGATGGGAGGGGGATACTTTATCATTCAATTACTCTTGTACTACAACTCTCACAGTAGTGATATAACACTCTCCATGGACCAAATACTATGAAGATTGATGAAAGTTGCTTTTTTGTGAAACACTACTATCCCTTTGAATGCTACTGAGGTCTCCAGCCCAGTTAAATCTATGATGATACTTATTCTCCATCAGGCTATCTTCACATCGGAGATTCGTTTGATGCTCTGAAATCACATATATACACGTACAAATTTGAATGCTATTGATATGCAAGTAGCATGTGATTATCATGATTTTAATGTAAGCTGAATCACGACTCTCTACTTTTTCCACCCATAATGATCTTCTTCAGATAAAAAACAAAAATATTACCCTGTAAAGGGATATAAAACTGATGCAGGATATTAAGAATGCTGTGGCCACTCCCACCATTCATATTATGGCGTGGCCAGCACAGCTGCAGCTCCACCCCTCAAAATTCAGAGTGTTAAGCCATTGCCTACCTGGGAACTCTGGCTCTGCACTTAAAGGGACAGTAATACTTTAATATTACGATTCTCCATAGTGTAGCTATTTAAAAAATAATTCAATTGCCCCCTTTATGGTTTGAGAGATGAACTCCCCCCTCCCTCCCCTTTCACTGAAGTCAGCGTTGTACTGACTGCAGGGGAAGTCTGTAGTACAACAGGCTTGCGGCTCTGCAGCAGAGCCAAGATTGCGTTAGTAAAAAATTATTATTTCACTGAAACGGTCTTCTACGTGTGCTTGTTTTGTGTTTAGTTTGTAAGCACACGTAGAAGACCGTTTCAATGAAATAATATTTTTTTACTAACGAGATTGCGGCTCTGCTGCAGAGCCGCCTGATGAAAATAAAATGGATATCTCTGCAGTCAGTACAATGAGAGACGGGGGAACTTTGCTTACGGTTATCTCTCAAACCATAAATGTTTAAGAAATGACACTGGGGGCTATTTAATTCTTTTTTAAATAGCTACACTATGGGGATTCGTAATATCAAAGTATTACTATCCCTTTAAATAGCCCTGAACTTCATTTACAGTCCGTAACGCACCTCTGTTTTCTGTGACCAAAGTCCAGTCTTATTAATGCTCTGAGGGAGCAGATATTCCTGCTTTTAAACGGCTCCACGGATTGTCAAGAATTATCTGTGAATGGGCTGAGATAAGATAACAGCCTTCTAAATGCAAAAACACTAATCACACTCCGTTAACCGACCAGTCTTATCGCTCAGTACAAAGAGCACAAAACAGAACAATTTCCACATGCATTAAAAAAAGCAAGTTTAGGATTATATTTTAGGGATGGAACATATGAAAACTTCTCATATGCCAACTGCAGGTACATGATATTAAACGTTATATCAACCTGTTCATTTTTCAGTGCTGATGTTCCTTTAAGACTTATTTTTTCACTTTATGTACAATAAAAACATGATTTTTTTGTTTTCAATTGTTATAAAAGCAACTGGTTATAACAATATTGAATTAACATTAAACATGATTACAAATACAGTAACAACTTTAATAGCTCTTAAAGCCAATAGCAACTTCTATCTCATTTGTGGTATTAAATAATGTTTTTTGTGTCCAGACTATAATGAGCATCATCAAGTATTGTTGGATATTAACTTAGTGTTTGTATTCGTATAATTTGTTTAACCCCTTAACGACCCTTGACGGTCATAGTACGTCAAGGGTCGATCTGATCTGAACGACCCATGACCGTCATGGAGTTCAGGGCTCCCCCGGCGGCTGCACGCCGTTCGGGGAGTCCGGAACCAGAAAAAGAAAAAAAAAAAAATGCTCCTTGGTCGTTCAGTTGCGACGATCGGCCAGTCGTTAAGGGGTTAAAGTAAATCTAACCTACTAATAATTACTTCCACTTACCATAATCCGGGAAGGAAACCCAAAAGCTGCTATGAGTCAATTCAGTGTAGATTAGTTCCCCCAAATTAACGTGCAACCCTTTGAGTGCCAGAGTGGGTATCCGACGCTTTGCTTAGCAATGCGTCGGATACCCCCTGGAGCTCAAAGGGTAATTAGTCATTGATATCATGTTTATGGTAGCAGACATGACTCTTTTTTGGGTGGAGCGGGAGGACTTTGTCCGTCTCTACGGACCTGTTATTCAGAATTAATTAAAGCGGAACCTTCACCCCACCGTGACCTTATCTGTGTGTAGCATTAATGTAGTTATAAAGCGCTGTGTCATTTTAAAAATCAGAAAACTGATCGATAAGGCACAAAAGAAGATTAAAGTTTAACCTTGTGATGTGTGGAGCATTGTGAGCGCTACTGCGCATGTCAACTGGTTACCGTGCGGTTACATAGTCACTCCCATCGTTCTCTGTTATCCCGTCCGCATCCTCCTTGTCCTGCCCTTATGTGACACGTCACCTGGCGCTCACGAGCCTGTACTAGACTGGAATTAACTTTCAGCCACATTTTGCTCATAACTGAGCCAGTGGTGCAAACGCAAAAGCATACCGTTTGCACCACTGGCTCAGTTATGGGCAAAACGCAAAGCATACCTTTTGCACCACTGGCTCAGTTATGGGCAAAATGTGGCTGAACGTTAATTTCAGTCTAGTACAGGCTCGTGAGTGCCAGGTGACATGTCACATAAGAGCAGACAAGGAGGACGCGGGCGGGATAACAGAGAACGATGGGAGTGACTAAGTAACCGCACGGTAACCAGATTGACATGCGCAGTAGCGCTCACAATGCTCTACACATCACAAGGTTAAACTTTAATCTTCTTTTGTGCCTTATCGATCGGTTTTCTGATTTTTAAAATTACACAGCTCTTTATAACTACATTAATGCTACACACAGATAAGGTCACGGTGGGGTGGTAGTTTCATTTAAAGATTAATCCTGAGAAAGCAATTTATTATTGATCCATAATGACTATTAGGGTTTTCTGCCTTTATCATTAACATAATACCCCTCCCCCCGACATACTTATTAGGAGTGGATACTGTTCCTTTAATTCTTTCCACCATTGCAGCACCAAATAATTTGAGGTTAACTCTCTGTGATCTGTCCGCGGCCCACATAGATGTAGTTAACCACTCTGAGACTTGTACAGAGACATCTGTCATATTCAAGGAGTTTCTAAGTCTATTTTGTTCATTTCTTTATTTTAAATTTTCTCCCAAAGGCAGTTCCCATCCATAATGTATTTTATCATTTAGTCCCGTTTGCAGAGAATGCCATTAAGTCATGTTTCAACCTTGGCCCAGATTCCCTGACTGCGCACCCAGCTTCAACATCTGTCCAGGACGGGGATGGAAAAATCCTCTGTTCTGTTTCATTTTGTGTTGTAAATCAATATTCTCTGATGTGTAGTTCAAAAGTAATTCCATTTTAAAGTATCTCCCTCCCGCCCCCTTTTAACCTATGCAATGCGCTCTCCAAGCCGATCTGGACAGCGCACACTGAGGGGCATAATGACAACCCTAACCTTTTTTGTCAAGAGGGGCAGGGTTTTCATTACGCTCACAGCTAGAAGATTGTCCCTCTCTGTGAGCTGTCCGGTCATGCAGCCGGATTCTATAACTTTGGGGTGGTACATATTCGAGTTAAAAGGGGTACGAGGGGGATAATTTTACTTTTAAACTACACATCCACTTCTGAAAAAGGATATACTAGAACTAGAGAGGGTACAGTGAAGAGCAACAAAATTAATTAAGGGAATGGAGGACTTGACGTATGAGGAACGACTAGACAAACTTGGTTTATTTACTATAGAGAAAAAGATGACTAAGAGGAGACCTTATCACATTGTACAAGTATATGAGAGGTCAATACAAGGATCTCTGCGGTGAGCTATTTATTCCAAGGCCTGATCAGATGACCAGGGGACACCCCTCGAGATTAGAGGAAAGGAGGTTTAGACTTCAGCAGAGGAAGGGGTTTTTTACGGTAAGGTCTGTTAAATTATGGAATTCCTTGCCCAAGGAGGTGGTGGTTATGGCAGATACAATGGATACATTTAAGAGAAGATTAGACACATTTCTTTCCAAAGGGAACATACAGAATTATACTGTTTATTAGTAGGCAGATCAGGAACGTCTAATAAAGACTAACTTATTTGGTATCAGGAAAGTTATAAAATCACTGGGTTATGAGGCAAATGTTGAACTTGATGGACTTGTGTCTTTATTCAACCTAATTTACCATGTTACTATGTTATATCAGAGAATATTGATATACAGCACAAAATGAAATATAAGCTTTTGTTTCTTGAACTAAATCATGGTTGAGTTTGAGATACAGTTTGGATCGTGGTCTTGTGTGTGATATCCAACCTCTGTTCCACTTCAGTTTCTTAGCTAACTGTGGACATTAGTGTCTAAAATTTGTTGATAATTAGTAGAACCCATTCTTCCCTCTGCCCATACGATATTTCCTGCGCCACTGGCTGCCACACAACCCCAAAGCATCATAGATCTACACCCCCACGTTTAACAGTTGGCAACGTGCTCTTTTCCTCAAATACTTTTGTCCAAACGTACCTTTGGTGATTGTAGCCAAAGAGTTCAATATCAATTTCATCAGAGCACAGGACGTGGTTCCAGAATGCCTCTGGCTTTTATGAGTGTTGTGTTGCAAACGTCAGACATTGACTTTTGTGATGAGATTGAAGGTAAGGTTTCCTTCTGATGACTCTTCCATGCGGATCATGTTTGTACAAGCAATGCTGTACAGTGGACTGGTGCACCACAAGACCATCCCAGCTAATCTCTCCTGCAGTTGCAGTGATGTGGGGGTTTTGTTTTGCATTCCTGACCAATCTACCTGTTCTGTCAGAGATTTTTCTTGTCTTAACTTCAACAGTTCCCGGAAACTCCTATTTCTTTATGGGTTAGGAATGTCTAACATTAACTAACCCTAATACTGAAGGTATTCAAAATGATAATATTAATGTGCCAAGTTGTATCTCTCAAATCTTTACGGTTTGAGAGATATAAGCGCTGAAAGTCTCCCTCTCCCTCCTCTTTTCCAGACGTCAGTATGTAGCTGACATCAGGAGATCCCGGTCCCACACCAGCCGACGGCTCTTCAGCAGAGCTGAATGAGCGCTATCGAAGAACAAATACTTCAGCGGAACGGTCTGCAAAGTGTTCTTGCTAACCAAGCAAGTATCTGTTTTTCGATAGCGCTCATTCAGCTCTGCTAAAGAGCCGCAGAGTCGGCCGACACAGATCCACTGCTGACAGCTTTACAGTTCGTCAGCAGGAGGGGGGATCTTTCAGCGCTTATATCTCTCAAACCTTAAAGGTCTGAGAGATACGACTTGGCACATTAATATTATCTTTTTAATACCTTCAATATTAGGGTTAGTTAATGTTAGATATTACTAACCCTTTAAAGACATTTTGAACAGTGGAAATTGCAAGCAGGAAGCATTTAGATATCCCTTTATAGCCTATATCTTTATTTTCTGATCCTCAGTCATTAGAGGAGGGGGTATCTGGTCAGAACACAAACACTGAAACAGGTTTTGAATGCAGAAAAAATGTAGTCTGCCTATTACCCTATATAATAAAATACACCGTCTCCCATACTTCCCAGAGCAGACTTGTGTCTGCCTATTACCCCATATAATAAAATACACCATCTCCCATACTTCCCAGAGCAGACTTGTGTCTGCCTATTACCCCATATAATAAAATACACCATCTCCCATACTTCCCAGAGCAGACTTGTGTCTGCCTATTACCCTATATAATAAAATACACAGTCTCCCATACTTCCCAGAGCAGACTTGTGTCTGCCTATTACCCTATATAATAAAATACACCGTCTCCCATACTTCCCAGAGCAGACTTGTGTCTGCCTATTACCCTATATAATAAAATACACCGTCTCCCATACTTCCCAGAGCAGACTTGTGTCTGCCTATTACCCTATATAATAAAATACACCGTCTCCCTTACTTCCCAGAGCAGACTTGTGTCTGCCTATTACCCCATATAATAAAATACACCGTCTCCCATACTTCCCAGAGCAGACTTGTGTCTGCCTATTACCCCATATAATAAAATACACCGTCTCCCTTACTTCCCAGAGCAGACTTGTGTCTGCCTATTTCCCTATATAATAAAATACACCGTCTCCCATACTTCCCAGAGCAGACTTGTGTCTGCCTATTACCCTATATAATAAAATACACCGTCTCCCATACTTCCCAGAGCAGACTTGTGTCTGCCTATTACCCTATATAATAAAATACACCGTCTCCCATACTTCCCAGAGCAGACTTGTG
>JBBDGT010000153.1:0-37358 GCA_037306005.1 Rhinophrynus dorsalis | reverse complement strand
TCATATCACCCCTTAGATGTCTCTTCTCTAATATATGTCTAAATGGTAATCATATCACCCCTTAGACGTCTCTTCTCTAATATATGTGTAAATGGTAATCATATCACCCCTTAGACGTCTCTTCTCTAATATAAGTGTAAATGGTAATCATATCCCCCCTTAGACGTCTCTTCTCTAATATAAGTGTAAATGGTAATCATATCACCCCTTACACTTCTCTTCTCTAATATATGTGTAAATGGTAATCATATCACCCCTTACATGTCTCTTCTCTAATATAAGTGTAAATGGTAATCATATCACCCCTTACATGTCTCTTCTCTAATATATGTGTAAATGGTAATCATATCACCCCTTAGACATCTCTTCTGTAATATACGTGTAAATGTTAATCATATCACCCCTTACACCTCTCTTCTCTAATATATATGTAAATGGTAATCATATCACCCCTTACACCTCTCTTCTCTAATATATGTGTAAATGGTAATCATATCGCCCCTTAGACGTCTCTTCTCTACTATATGTGTAAATGGTAATCATATTGCCCCTTACACGTCTCTTCTCTAATACAAGTGTAAATGGTAATCATATCCCCCTTACACGTCTCTTCTCTAATATATGTGTAAATGGTATCATATCACCCCTTACACGTCTCTTCTCTAATATAAGTGTAAATGGTAATCATATCACCCCATAGACGTCTCTTCTCTAATATATGTGTAAATAGTAATCATATCACCCCTTACACGTCTCTTCTCTAATATATGTGTAAATGGTAATCATATCGCCCCTTAGACGTCTCTTCTCTAATATATGTGTAAATGGTAATCATATCACCCCTTACACATCTCTTCTCTAATATAAGTGTAAATGGTAATCATATCACCCCTTAGACGTCTCTTCTCTAATATAAGTGTAAATAGTAATCATATCACCCCTTACACGTCTCTTCTCTAATATATGTGTAAATGGTAATCATATCACCCCTTAGACGTCTCTTCTCTAATATATGTGTAAATAGTAATCATATCACCACTTACACGTCTCTTCTCTAATATATGTGTAAATGGTAATCATATCGCCCCTTAGACATCTCTTCTCTAATATATGTGTAAATGGTAATCATATCACCCCTTAGACGTCTCTTCTCTAATATATGTGTAAATAGTAATCATATCACCCCTTAGACGTCTCTTCTCTAATATATGTGTAAATGGTAATCATATCGCCCCTTACACGTCTCTTCTCTAATATATGTGTAAATGGTAATCATATCGCCCCTTAGACGTCTCTTCTCTAATATATGTGTAAATGGTAATCATATCGCCCCTTAGACGTCTCTTCTCTAATATAAGTGTAAATGGTAATCATATCGCCCCTTAGACGTCTCTTCTCTAATATAAGTGTAAATGGTAATCATATCACCCCTTAGACGTCTCTTCTCTAATGTAAACAAACCCAGTTTGGCTAGTGTCTCTTTATAACTCTGATCCTCTAATCCCTTTATCAGTTTTGTTACACGTCTCTGCACATTTTCCAGTTCAATAAAGTGTTAGTAATGTCTCTATTTTATAAACAATAATATTGCAGCTATTATTAACCATTTGAGTGCCAGAGGGGTACGCAACACATTCCTTTGCAATGCGTTGCGTATCCCTCTGGCACTCAGAGGGTTAAACTAAACCACCCCAGTCCCATCTCTCAAACCTTCATAGGAGGCTAAAATTCCCAGGTCTCTCCACTTTCCCTGACGTCAGCTGTAAGCTGACAGCAAGATGTACTGGTCCCGGGACAAGCAAGCGGCTCTTCAGCAGAGCTGAGATAATCCAAAGTATAAAGAAATACTTAACTGGAAAGGTCTACAAAGTGTGCCTGCAAACCAAGCACACTTTGTGGACCGTTCCGAAGAAGTTTTTAGTTTTACATTGTGCTACTTCGGCTCTGCTGCCTTCAGTCGGCCAACTCGAATCTCCTGCTCTCAGCTTTACAGCTGACATCAGGGAAAGCAGAGGGAGCGGGGAACATTAGCCTCCTATATCTCTCAGACCATAAAGGGTTGAGAGATGGGACTGGGGTTGTTTAGTTTCATTTACTAATACCTACAATATGATCTATTTTAACTATCAGCATCAGGGGAGGGCTGACAACTTGTGGCCTGGGGGACAAATACAATCAAATGGTCCATTTCAACTATCATTCCAGCCCACTGTCCCAGCCCATCCCCTTCTGTTCATTTTAAACTTGTTATTAATGCTGTGAAGTAAGACAAATGATACCACAGAGCTTACAATTGTAATGGGCTACACTAGCGATACCACAGAGCTTACAATTGTAATGGGACTACACTAGTGATACCACAGAGCTTACAACTGAAATGGGTCTACACTAGTGATACCACAGAGCTTACAACTGTAATGGATCTACACTAGTGATGCCACAGAGCTTACAACTGTAATGGGTCTACACTAGTGATACCACAGAGCTTACAACTGACATGGGTCTACACTAGTGATACCACAGAGCTTACAACTGTAATGGATCTACACTAGTGATACCACAGAGCTTACAACTGTAATGGATCTACACTAGTGATACCACAGAGCTTACAACTGTAATGGGTCTACACTAGTGATACCACAGAGCTTACAACTGACATGGATCTACCCTAGTGATACCACAGAGCTTACAACTGTAATGGAGCTACACTAGTGATACCACAGAGCTTACAACTGAAATGGAGCTACACTAGCGATACCACAGAGCTTACAACTGAAATGGGTCTACACTAGTGATACCAGAGAGCTTACAACTGTAATGGGGCTACACTAGTGATACCACAGAGCTTACAACTGTAATGGGGCTACACTAGTGATACCACAGAGCTTACAACTGAAATGGGGCTACACTAGTGATACCACAGAGCTTACAACTGAAATGGATCTACATTAGGGATACCACAGAGCTTACAACTGTAATGGGGCTACACTAGTGATACCACAGAGCTTACAACTGACATGGATCTACATTAGGGATACCACAGAGCTTACAACTGAAATGGATCTACATTAGGGATACCACAGAGCTTACAACTGTAATGGATCTACACTAGTGATACCACAGAGCTTACAACTGAAATGGATCTACATTAGGGATACCACAGAGCTTACAACTGTAATGGATCTAAACTAGTTATACCATAGAGCTTACAACTGTAATGGGGCTACACTAGTGATACCACAGAGCTTACAACTGAAATGGATCTACACTAGTTATACCACAGCGCTTACAACTGACATGGATCTACATTAGGGATACCACAGAGCTTACAACTGAAATGGATCTACACTGGTGATACCACAGAGCTTACAACTGAAATGGATCTACATTAGGAATACCACAGAGCTTACAACTGTAATGGATCTACACTAGTTATACCACAGAGCTTACAACTGTAATGGGGCTACACTAGTGATACCACAGAGCTTACAACTGAAATGGATCTACACTAGTGATAATACAGAGCTTACAACTGTAATGGATCTACACTAGTGATAATACAGAGCTTACAACTGAAATGGATCTACACTAGTGATAACACAGAGCTTTCAACTGTAATGGGGCTACACTAGTGATACCACAGAGCTTACAACTGTAATGGGGCTACACTAGCGATATCACAGAGCTTACAATTGTAATGGGGCTACACTAGTGATAATACAGAGCTTACAACTGGAATGGGGCTACACTAGTGATACCACAGAGTTTACAACTGTAATGGATCTACACTAGTGATACCACAGAGCTTACAACTGTAATGGGTCTACACTAGTGATACCACAGAGCTTACAACTGTAATGGGGCTACACTAGTGATAATACAGAGCTTACAACTGGAATGGGGCTACACTAGTGATACCACAGAGCTTACAACTGACATGGGTCTACACTAGTGATACCACAGAGCTTACAACTGTAATGGATCTACACTAGTGATACCACAGAGCTTACAACTGTAATGGATCTACACTAGTGATACCACAGAGCTTACAACTGTAATGGGTCTACACTAGTGATACCACAGAGCTTACAACTGACATGGATCTACCCTAGTGATACCACAGAGCTTACAACTGTAATGGAGCTACACTAGTGATACCACAGAGCTTACAACTGAAATGGAGCTACACTAGCGATACCACAGAGCTTACAACTGAAATGGGTCTACACTAGTGATACCAGAGAGCTTACAACTGTAATGGGGCTACACTAGTGATACCACAGAGCTTACAACTGTAATGGGGCTACACTAGTGATACCACAGAGCTTACAACTGAAATGGGGCTACACTAGTGATACCACAGAGCTTACAACTGAAATGGATCTACATTAGGGATACCACAGAGCTTACAACTGTAATGGGGCTACACTAGTGATACCACAGAGCTTACAACTGACATGGCTCTACATTAGGGATACCACAGAGCTTACAACTGAAATGGATCTACATTAGGGATACCACAGAGCTTACAACTGTAATGGATCTACACTAGTGATACCACAGAGCTTACAACTGAAATGGATCTACATTAGGGATACCACAGAGCTTACAACTGTAATGGATCTAAACTAGTTATACCATAGAGCTTACAACTGTAATGGGGCTACACTAGTGATACCACAGAGCTTACAACTGAAATGGATCTACACTAGTTATACCACAGCGCTTACAACTGACATGGATCTACATTAGGGATACCACAGAGCTTACAACTGAAATGGATCTACACTGGTGATACCACAGAGCTTACAACTGAAATGGATCTACATTAGGAATACCACAGAGCTTACAACTGTAATGGATCTACACTAGTTATACCACAGAGCTTACAACTGTAATGGGGCTACACTAGTGATACCACAGAGCTTACAACTGAAATGGATCTACACTAGTGATAATACAGAGCTTACAACTGTAATGGATCTACACTAGTGATAATACAGAGCTTACAACTGAAATGGATCTACACTAGTGATAACACAGAGCTTTCAACTGTAATGGGGCTACACTAGTGATACCACAGAGCTTACAACTGTAATGGGGCTACACTAGCGATATCACAGAGCTTACAATTGTAATGGGGCTACACTAGTGATAATACAGAGCTTACAACTGGAATGGGGCTACACTAGTGATACCACAGAGCTTACAATAGAAATGGATCTACACTAGTGATACCACAGAGCTTACAACTGAAATGGATCTACACTAGTGATACCACAGAGCTTACAACTGTAATGGGGCTACACTAGTGATAATACAGAGCTTACAACTGGAATGGGGCTACACTAGTGATACCACAGAGTTTACAACTGTAATGGAGCTACACTAGTGATACCACAGAGTTTACAACTGTAATGGATCTACACTAGTGATACCACAGAGCTTACAACTGTAATGGGTCTACACTAGTGATACCACAGAGCTTACAACTGAAATGGGTCTACACTAGTGATACTACAGAGCTTACAACTGTAATGGGGCTACACTAGTGATACCACAGAGCTTACAACTGAAATGGATCTACACTAGTGATACTACAGAGCTTACAACTGAAATGGGGCTACACTAGTGATACCACAGTGCTTACAACTGTAATGGGGCTGCACTAGTGATACCACAGAGCTTACAACTGTAATGGTGTTACACTAGTGATACCACAGAGCTTACAACTGTAATTGGCCTACACTAGTGATACCACAGACCTTACAACTGTAATGGGGCTGCACTAGTGATACCACAGAGCTTACAACTGTAATGGGGCTGCACTAGTGATACCACAGAGCTTACAACTGTAATGGGGCTACATTAGTGATACCACAGAGCTTACAACTGTAATGGTGTTACACTAGTGATACCACAGAGCTTACATTTGTAATGGGGCTACACTATTGATACCACAGAGCTTACAACTGTAATGAATCTACACTAGTGATACCACAGAGCTTACAACTGTAATGGGGCTACACTAGTGATAATACAGAGCTTACAACTGTAATGGATCTACACTAGTCATAATACAGAGCTTACAACTGTAATGGGGCTACACTAGTGATAACGCAGAGCTTACAACTGAAATGGAGCTACACTAGTTATACCACAGAGCTTACAACTGTAATGGGGCTACACTAGTGATACTACAGAGCTTACAACTGAAATGGGGCTACACTAGTGATAATACAGAGCTTACAACTGTAATGGATCTACACTAGTGATACCACAGAGCTTACAACTGAAATGGATCTACACTAGTGATAACGCAGAGCTTACAAATGTAATGGATCTACACTAGTGATACCACAGAGCTTACAACTGAAATGGATCTACTCTAGTGATAACGCAGAGCTTACAACTGTAATGGGGCTACACTAGTGATACCACAGAGCTTACAACTGTAATGGGGCTACACTAGCGATACCACAGAGCTTACAACTGTAATGGGGCTACACTAGTGATACCACAGAGCTTACAACTGTAATAGGGCTACACTAGTGATACCACAGAGCTTACAACTGTAATGGATCTACACTAGTGATACCACAGAGCTTACAACTGTAATGGGGCTACACTAGTGATACCACAGAGCTTACAACTGTAATGGGGCTACACTAGTGATACCACAGAGCTTACAACTGTAATGGGGCTACACTAGTGATAACACAGAGCTTACAACTGGAATGGGGCTACACTAGTGATAACACAGAGCTTACAACTGAAATGGAGCTACACTAGTGATACCACAGAGCTTACAACTGAAATGGGGCTACACTAGTGATACCACAGAGCTTACAACTGACATGGATCTACACTAGTGATACCACAGAGCTTACTACTGAAATGGATCTACACTAGTGATACCACAGAGCTTACAACTGACATGGATCTACACTAGTGATACCACAGAGCTTACAACTGTAATGGAGCTACACTAGTGATACCACAGCACTTACAACTGTAATGGGGCTACACTAGTGATACCACAAAGCTTACAACTGAAATGGTGCTACACTAGTGATACCTCAGAGCTTACAACTGTAATGGGGCTACACTAGTGATACCACAGAGCTTACAACTGTAATGGAGCTACACTAGTGATACCACAGCACTTACAACTGTAATGGTGCTACACTAGTGATACCACAGAGCTTACAACTGAAATGGGGCTACACTAGTGATACCACAGAGCTTACAACTGAAATGGGGCTACACTAGCGATACCACAGAGCTTACAACTGTAATGGGGCTACACTAGTGATACTATGAAGCTTACAACAGTAATGGGGCTACACTAGTGATACCACAGAGCTACAATCCAAATGGATCTACACTAGTGATACCACAGAGCTACAATCCAAATGGATCTACACTAGTGATACCACAGAGCCATAATCCACCAGTGATACCACAGAGCTACAATCCAAATGGATCTACACTAGTGATACCACAGAGCTACAATCCAAATGGATCTACACTAGTGATACCACAGAGCTACAATCCAAATGGATCTACACTAATGATACCACAGAGCTACAATCCAAATGGATCTACACTAGTGATACCACAGAGCTACAATCCAAATGGATCTACACTAGTGATACCACAGGGCTACAATCCAAATGGATCTACACTAGTGATACCAAAGAGCTACAATCCAAATGGATCTACACTAGTGATACCACAGAGCTACAATGCAAATGGATCTACACTAGTGATACCACAGAGCTTACAACTGTAATGGATCTACACTAGTGATACCACAGAGCTTACAACTGTAATGGGGCTACACTAGTGATACTATGAAGCTTACAACTGTAATGGGTCTACACTAGTGATATCACAGAGCTTACAACTGAAATGGATCTACACTAGTGATACCACAGAGCTTACAACTGAAATGGGGCTACATTAGTGATACCACAGAGCTTACAACTGTAATGGGGCTACACTAGTGATAACACAGAGCTTACAACTGAAATGGGTCTACACTAGTGATACCACAGAGCTTACAACTGAAATGGGTCTACACTAGTGATACAGAGCTTACAACTGTAATGGGGCTACACCAGTGATACCACAGAGCTTACAACTGTAATGGGTCTACACTAGTGATACCACAGAGCTTACAATTCAAATGGAGTTACACTAGTGATAGCATAGAGCTTACAATTGAATGGAAGCTAGACTAGTGATACCACAGAGCTTAAAAATTTAAAGCTACACTAGTGATACCATAGAGCTTACAATGGCAATGGGCTATGCTACTAGAGGTATCACTAGTGTATCTCCATTTGAATTGTAGCTCCGTGGTATCACTAGTGTAGATCCATTTGGATTGTATCTCTGTGGTATCACTAGTGTATCTCCATTTGGATTGTAGCTCTGTGGTATCACTAATGTAGATCCATTTCAGTTGTAAGCTCTGTGGTATCACTAGTGTAGATCCATTTGGATTGTAAGCTCTGTGGTATCACTAGTGTAGCCCCATTTACAGCAGCAAAGAGGTGATTGAGTGAGGCAGTGGCCCACCAGCCCAAACCTATGACCGGTCCAGGGAGCAATTGCCCCTCTGCCCCTCAGGCCAGCCCTCCCCTGATCAGCATTACTAACACTACAATGTCCGACTCCTATTAATGAACTTTTGAAAATTTCAATGCGAATTGCAATGATTTCAGAAGACACTTCTTCATATTGTAGGGGCGACTATGACATCATAACATGACGTGTACGCATTTCGCTCCCGGTTTCACTTGATTTTGGTATTGGGGGAACATTTGATTCACTTTTTAGGACTAGGTGACCCATAGGTATAAAAGCAGAGAGGGTTAATTCTGAAACAAACCAAGTACACAAATAAAAATTCACCAAATTCCCAGTGATATGCAGCATTTTAATCCCTTGAATGATAAAGAGGTCTAGCATTTAAGGGGTTAAAATCCTCTTTTAAATTAATGAGAATAGCTTGGTCCATAATTGCACCACTCCCCCTTTATTCATAAGGGCTGATAAGTACAGAAGGAAGCACTGAGGCATGTATATAAAGTCAAATTGGAGCAATTCTGGGGCAGTGCAATTGGACCTTAGAGTATAAATGAACATTCACTAAACTGAAACTGACCTTATATGAGGCTATTTACCCCATGAAGGCCAGTCTTCCTGTGAATTGCTTCTCTTCTGTGGATAAGGACATTAGTAGATGTGGTTTACAGACGTCTGATACATGTGTATGTGAGGGGCATTGTTACAGGGAGAGGGTGATACGTACCTCTGTCTATACAGTGTGTGAGGGGCGTTATCATAGCGAGAGGGTGATACGTACCCCTGTCTATACAGTGTATGAGGGGCGTTATTATAGCGAGAGGGTGATACGTACCCCTGTCTATACAGTGTATGAGGGGTGTTATTATAGCGAGAGGGTGATACGTACCCCTGTCTATACAGTGTATGAGGGGCGTTATTATAGTGAGAGGGTGATACGTACCCCTGTCTATACAGTGTATGAGGGGTGTTATTATAGTGAGAGGGTGATAGTACCCCTGTCTATACAGTGTATGAGGGGCGTTATTATAGAGAGAGGGTGATACGTACCCCTGTCTATACAGTGTATGAGGGGCGTTATTATAGGGAGAGGGTGATACGTACCCCTGTCTATACAGTGTATGAGTGTCGTTATTATAGCGAGAGGGTGATACGTACCCCTGTCTATACAGTGTATGAGTGTCGTTATTATAGCGAGAGGGTGATACGTACCCCTGTCTATACAGTGTATGAGGGGTGTTATTATAGCGAGAGGGTGATACGTACCCCTGTCTATACAGTGTATGAGGGGCGTTATTATAGCGAGAGGGTGATACGTACCCCTGTCTATACAGTGTATGAGGGGCGTTATTATAGCGAGAGGGTGATACGTACCCCTGTCTATACAGTGTATGACGGGTGTTATTATAGTGAGAGGGTGATACGTACCCCTGTCTATACAGTGTATGAGGGGCGTTATTATAGCGAGAGGGTGATACGTACCCCTGTCTATACAGTGTATGAGGGGCGTTATTATAGCGAGAGGGGGATACGTACCCCTGTCTATACAGTGTATGAGGGGCGTTATTATAGCGAGAGGGTGATACGTACCCCTGTCTATACAGTGTATGAGGGGCGTTATTATAGTGAGAGGGTGATACGTACCACTGTCTATACAGTGTATGAGGGGCGTTATTATAGGGAGAGGGTGATACGTACCCCTGTCTATACAGTGTATGAGGGGTGTTATTATAGCGAGAGGGTGATACGTACCCCTGTCTATACAGTGTATGAGGGGTGTTATTATAGCGAGAGGGTGATACGTACCCCTGTCTATACAGTGTATGAGGGGCGTTATTATAGCGAGAGGGTGATACGTACACCTGTCTATACAGTGTATGAGGGGCGTTATTATAGCGAGAGGGTGATACGTACCCCTGTCTATACAGTGTATGAGTGGTGTTATTATAGTGAGAGGTTGATACGTACACCTGTCTATACAGTGTATGAGGGGCGGTATTATAGGGAGAGGGTGATACGTACACCTGTCTATACAGTGTATGAGGGGCGTTATTATAGCGAGAGGGTGATACGTACACCTGTCTATACAGTGTATGAGGGGCGTTATTATAGCGAGAGGGTGATACGTACCCCTGTCTATACAGTGTATGAGGGGTGATATTATAGTGAGAGGTTGATACGTACCCCTGTCTATACAGTGTATGAGGGGCGGTATTATAGGGAGAGGGTGATACGTACCCCTGTCTATACAGTGTATGAGGGGCATTGTTACAGGGAGAGGGTGATACGTACCCCTGTCTATACAGTGTATAAGGGGTGTATAGTGAGAGGGTGATACGTACCCCTGTCTATACAGTGTATGAGGGGCGTTATTATAGCGAGAGGGTGATACGTACCCCTGTCTATACAGTGTATGAGGGGCGTTATTATAGCGAGAGGGTGATACGTACCCCTGTCTATACAGTGTATGAGGGGCGTTATTATAGCGAGAGGGTGATACGTACCCCTGTCTATACAGTGTATGAGGGGCGTTATTATAGTGAGAGGGTGATACGTACCCCTGTCTATACAGTGTATGAGGGGTGTTATTATAGCGAGAGGGTGATACGTACCCCTGTCTATACAGTGTATGAGGGGCGTTATTATAGCGAGAGGGTGATACGTACCCCTGTCTATACAGTGTATGAGGGGTGTTATTATAGCGAGAGGGTGATACGTACCCCTGTCTATACAGTGTATGAGGGGCGTTATTATAGCGAGAGGGTGATACGTACCCCTGTCTATACAGTGTATGAGGGGTGTTATTATAGCGAGAGGGTGATACGTACCCCTGTCTATACAGTGTATGAGGGGTGTTATTATAGCGAGAGGGTGATACTTACCCCTGTCTATACAGTGTATGAGGGGTGTTATTATAGCGAGAGGGTGATACGTACCCCTGTCTATACAGTGTATGAGGGGCGTTATTATAGCGAGAGGGTGATACGTACCCCTGTCTATACAGTGTATGAGGGGCCTTATTATAGTGAGAGGGTGATACGTACCCCTGTCTATACAGTGTATGAGGGGTGTTATTATAGCGAGAGGGTGATACGTACCCCTGTCTATACAGTGTATGAGGGGCGTTATTATAGCGAGAGGGTGATACGTACCTCTGTCTATACAGTGTATGAGGGGTGTTATTATAGCGAGAGGGTGATACGTACCCCTGTCTATACAGTGTATGAGGGGTGTTATTATAGCGAGAGGGTGATACGTACCCTTGTCTATACAGTGTATGAGGGGCGTTATTATAGGGAGAGGGTGATACGTACCCCTGTCTATACAGTGTATGAGGGGCGTTATTATAGAGCGAGAGGGTGATACGTACCCCTGTCTATACAGTGTATGAGGGGCGTTATTATAGGGAGAGGGTGATACGTACCCCTGTCTATACAGTGTATGAGGGGCGTTATTATAGAGCGAGAGGGTGATACGTACCCCTGTCTATACAGTGTATGAGGGGCGTTATTATAGCGAGAGGGTGATACGTACCCCTGTCTATACAGTGTATGAGGGGCGTTATTATAGGGAGAGGGTGATACGTACCCCTGTCTATACAGTGTATGAGGGGCGTTATTATAGCGAGAGGGTGATACGTACCCCTGTCTATACAGTGTATGAGGGGCGTTATTATAGAGCGAGAGGGTGATACGTACCCCTGTCTATACAGTGTATGAGGGGCGTTATTATAGCGAGAGGGTGATACGTACCCCTGTCTATACAGTGTATGAGGGGTGATATTATAGCGAGAGGGTGATACGTACCCCTGTCTATACAGTGTATGAGGGGTGTTATTATAGCGAGAGGGTGATACGTACCCCTGTCTATACAGTGTATGAGGGGCGTTATTATAGGGAGAGGGTGATACGTACCCCTGTCTATACAGTGTATGAGGGGCGTTATTATAGGGAGAGGGTGATACGTACCCCTGTCTATACCGTGTATGAGGGGCGTTATTATAGTGAGAGGGTGATACGTACCCCTGTCTATACAGTGTATGAGGGGCGTTATTATAGAGCGAGAGGGTGATACGTACCCCTGTCTATACAGTGTATGAGGGGCGTTATTATAGGGAGAGGGTGATACGTACCCCTGTCTATACAGTGTATGAGGGGCGTTATTATAGAGCGAGAGGGTGATACGTACCCCTGTCTATACAGTGTATGAGGGGTGTTATTATAGCGAGAGGGTGATACGTACCCCTGTCCATACAGTGTATGAGTGTCGTTATTATAGTGAGAGGATGATACGTACCCCTGTCTATACAGTGTATGAGGGGCGTTATTATAGCGAGAGGGTGATACGTACCCCTGTCTATACAGTGTATGAGGGGCGTTATTATAGCGAGAGGGTGATACGTACCCCTGTCTATACAGTGTATGAGGGGTGATATTATAGCGAGAGGGTGATACGTACCCCTGTCTATACAGTGTATGAGGGGTGATATTATAGGGAAAGGGTGATACTTACCCCTGTCTATACAGTGTATGAGGGGCGTTATTATAGAGTGAGAGGGTGATACGTACCCCTGTCTATACAGTGTATGAGGGGCGTTATTATAGAGCGAGAGGGTGATACGTACCCCTGTCTATACAGTGTATGAGGGGCGTTATTATAGAGCGAGAGGGTGATACGTACCCCTGTCTATACAGTGTATGAGGGGCGTTATTATAGCGAGAGGTTGATACGTACCCCTGTCTATACAGTGTATGAGGGGCGTTATTATAGCGAGAGGGTGATACGTACCCCTGTCTATACAGTGTATGAGGGGCGTTATTATAGTGAGAGGGTGATACGTACCCCTGTCTATACAGTGTATGAGGGGCGTTATTATAGAGCGAGAGGGTGATACGTACCCCTGTCTATACAGTGTATGAGGGGCGTTATTATAGGGAGAGGGTGATACGTACCCCTGTCTATACAGTGTATGAGGGGCGTTATTATAGGGAGAGGGTGATACGTACCCCTGTCTATACAGTGTAAGAGGGGCGTTATTATAGAGCGAGAGGGTGATACGTACCCCTGTCTATACAGTGTATGAGGGGCGTTATTATAGCGAGAGGGTGATACGTACCCCTGTCTATACAGTGTATGAGGGGCGTTATTATAGCGAGAGGGTGATACGTACCCCTGTCTATACAGTGTATGAGGGGTGATATTATAGCGAGAGGGTGATACGTACCCCTGTCTATACAGTGTATGAGGGGTGATATTATAGGGAAAGGGTGATACTTACCCCTGTCTATACAGTGTATGAGGGGCGTTATTATAGGGAGAGGGTGATACGTACCCCTGTCTATACAGTGTATGAGGGGCGTTATTATAGGGAGAGGGTGATACGTACCCCTGTCTATACAGTGTATGAGGGGCGTTATTATAGAGCGAGAGGGTGATACGTACCCCTGTCTATACAGTGTATGAGGGGCGTTATTATAGCGAGAGGGTGATACGTACCCCTGTCTATACAGTGTATGAGGGGCGTTATTATAGCGAGAGGTTGATACGTACCCCTGTCTATACAGTGTATGAGGGGCGTTATTATAGCGAGAGGGTGATACGTACCCCTGTCTATACAGTGTATGAGGGGCGATATTATAGCGAGAGGGTGATACGTACCCCTGTCTATACAGTGTATGAGGGGCGTTATTATAGCGAGAGGGTGATACGTACCCCTGTCTATACAGTGTATGAGGGGCGTTATTATAGCGAGAGGGTGATACGTACCCCTGTCTATACAGTGTATGAGGGGCCTTATTATAGCGAGAGGGTGATACGTACCCCTGTCTATACAGTGTATGAGGGGTGTTATTATAGCGAGAGGGTGATACGTACCCCTGTCTATACAGTGTATGAGGGGCGTTATTATAGCGAGAGGGTGATACGTACCCCTGTCTATACAGTGTATGAGGGGTGTTATTATAGCGAGAGGGTGATACGTACCCCTGACTATACAGTGTATGAGGGGCCTTATTATAGCGAGAGGGTGATACGTACCCCTGTCTATACAGTGTATGAGGGGCCTTATTATAGCGAGAGGGTGATACGTACCCCTGTCTATACAGTGTATGAGGGGCCTTATTATAGCGAGAGGGTGATACGTACCCCTGTCTATACAGTGTATGAGGGGCCTTATTATAGCTAGAGGGTGATACGTACCCCTGTCTATACAGTGTATGAGGGGCCTTATTATAGCGAGAGGGTGATACGTACCCCTGTCTATACAGTGTATGAAGGGCCTTATTATAGCGAGAGGGTGATACGTACCCCTGTCTATACAGTGTATGAGGGGCCTTATTATAGCGAGAGGGTGACACGTACCCCTGTCTATACAGTGTATGAGGGGCCTTATTATAGCGAGAGGGTGACACGTACCCCTGTCTATACAGTGTATGAGGGGCCTTATTATAGCGAGAGGGTGACACGTACCCCTGTCTATACAGTGTATGAGGGGCCTTATTATAGCGAGAGGGTGACACGTACCCCTGTCTATACAGTGTATGAGGGGCCTTATTATAGCGAGAGGGTGACACGTACCCCTGTCTATACAGTGTATGAGGGGCCTTATTATAGCGAGAGGGTGACACGTACCCCTGTCTATACAGTGTATGAGGGGCCTTATTATAGCGAGAGGGTGACACGTACCCCTGTCTATACAGTGTATGAGGGGCCTTATTATAGCGAGAGGGTGATACGTACCCCTTAGTGTTGAGCGAGCACCCCAATGCTCGGGTGTTCGGGTGCTCTGACCGAGCACCCCCTGAGGCTCGAGTGCTCGGCCGAGCACCCGAACCCCATTGCATTAAATGAGAGGACTCGAGCATTACACCAGGCACCCCCTGCTCTGATGAGGGGAGGGTGCCTGGTCAATGCCCCCCTTCATCTCCGCAATGTCCCCCTTCATCTCCGCAATGTCCCCCTTCATCTCCGCAATGTCCCCCTTCATATGTCCCCCTTCATCTCCGCAATGTCCCCCTTCATATGTCCCCCTTCATCTCCGCAATGTCCCCCTTCATATGTCCGCCTTCATCTCCGCAATGTCCCCCTTCATATGTCCCCCTTCATCTCCGCAATGTCCCCCTTCATATGTCCCCCTTCATCTCCGCAATGTCCCCCTTCATATGTCCGCCTTCATCTCCGCAATGTCCCCCTTCATATGTCCCCCTTCATCTCCGCAATGTCCCCCTTCATATGTCCCCCTTCATCTCCGCAATGCCCCCTTCATCTCCGCAATGCCCCCTACCTCCAGTCCCTGGTGGTCCAGCGGAGCGTCTGCAAGATCTGTGCCTCCTCCGGCACAGATCCCTGCCACCCGAACATGGCGGGCGAGCACATGGCGGTACTCGTACGAGTACCGCCATGTGCCGAGCAGAGCAATGCTCGAGCCGATCCGAGCATCGGCCGAGCATGCTCGCTCAACACTAGTACCCCTGTCTATACAGTGTATGAGGGGCCTTATTATAGCGAGAGGGTGATACGTACCCCTGTCTATACAGTGTATGAGGGGCCTTATTATAGCGAGAGGGTGATACGTACCCCTGTCTATACAGTGTATGAGGGGCCTTATTATAGCGAGAGGGTGATACGTACCCCTGTCTATACAGTGTATGAGGGGCCTTATTATAGCGAGAGGGTGATACGTACCCCTGTCTATACAGTGTATGAGGGGCGTTATTATAGCGAGAGGGTGATACGTACCCCTGTCTATACAGTGTATGAGGGGCGTTATTATAGCGAGAGGGTGATACGTACCCCTGTCTATACAGTGTATGAGGGGCGTTATTATAGCGAGAGGGTGATACGTACCCCTGTCTATACAGTGTATGAGGGGCGATATTATAGCGAGAGGGTGATACGTACCCCTGTCTATACAGTGTATGAGGGGTGTTATTATAGCGAGAGGGTGATACGTACCCCTGTCTATACAGTGTATGAGGGGTGTTATTATAGCGAGAGGGTGATACGTACCCCTGTCTATACAGTGTATGAGGGGTGATATTATAGGGAGAGGGTGATACTTACCCCTGTCTATACAGTGTATGAGGGGCGTTATTATAGAGCGAGAGGTTGATACGTACCCCTGTCTATACAGTGTATGAGGGGCGTTATTATAGTGAGAGGGTGATACGTACCCCTGTCTATACAGTGTATGAGGGGTGTTATTATAGCGAGAGGGTGATACGTACCCCTGTCTATACAGTGTATGAGGGGTGTTATTATAGCGAGAGGGTGATACGTACCCCTGTCTATACAGTGTATGAGGGGCGTTATTATAGCGAGAGGGTGATACGTACCCCTGTCTATACAGTATATGAGGGCCGTTATTATAGCGAGAGGGTGATACGTACCCCTGTCTATACAGTGTATGAGGGGCGTTATTATAGAGCGAGAGGGTGATACGTACCCCTGTCTATACAGTGTATGAGGGGCGTTATTATAGGGAGAGGGTGATACGTACCCCTGTCTATACAGTGTATGAGGGGTGTTATTATAGCGATAGGGTGATACGTACCCCTGTCTATACAGTGTATGAGGGGCGTTATTATAGCGAGAGGGTGATACGTACCCCTGTCTATACAGTGTATGAGGGGCGTTATTATAGCGAGAGGGTGATACGTACCCCTGTCTATACAGTGTATGAGGGGTGTTATTATAGCGAGAGGTTGATACGTACCCCTGTCTATACAGTGTATGAGGGGTGTTATTATAGTGAGAGGGTGATACGTACCCCTGTCTATACAGTGTATGAGGGGCGTTATTATAGCGAGAGGGTGATACGTACCCCTGTCTATACAGTGTATGAGGGGTGTTATTATAGCGAGAGGTTGATACGTACCCCTGTCTATACAGTGTATGAGGGGTGTTATTATAGTGAGAGGGTGATACGTACCCCTGTCTATACAGTATGAGGGGCGTTATTATAGCGAGAGGGTGATACGTACCCCTGTCTATACAGTGTATGAGGGCCGTTATTATAGCGAGAGGGTGATACGTACCCCTGTCTATACAGTGTATGAGGGCCGTTATTATAGCGAGAGGTTGATACGTACCCCTGTCTATACAGTGTATGAGGGGCGTTATTATAGCGAGAGGGTGATACGTACCCCTGTCTATACAGTGTATGAGGGACGATATTATAGCGAGAGGGTGATACGTACCCCTGTCTATACAGTGTATAAGGGGTGTATAGTGAGAGGGTGATACGTACCCCTGTCTATACAGTGTATGAGGGGCGTTATTATAGTGAGAGGGTGATACGTACCCCTGTCTATACAGTGTATGAGGGGCGTTATTATAGGGAGAGGGTGATACGTACCCCTGTCTATACAGTGTATGAGGGGCGTTATTATAGCGAGAGGGTGATACGTACCCCTGTCTATACAGTGTATGAGGGGCGTTATTATAGCGAGAGGGTGATACGTACCCCTGTCTATACAGTGTATGAGGGGCGTTATTATAGCGAGAGGGTGATACGTACCCCTGTCTATAAAGTGTATGAGGGGCGTTATTATAGCGAGAGGGTGATACGTACCCCTGTCTATACAGTGTATGAGGGGCGTTATTATAGGGAGAGGGTGATACGTACCCCTGTCTATAAAGTGTATGAGGGGCGTTATTATAGCGAGAGGGTGATACGTACCCCTGTCTATACAGTGTATGAGGGGCGTTATTATAGCGAGAGGGTGATACATACCCCTGTCTATACAGTGTATGAGGGGCTTTATTATAGCGAGAGGGTGATACGTACCCTGTCTATACAGTGTATGAGGGGCGTTATTATAGCGAGAGGGTGATACGTACCCCTGTCTATACAGTGTATGAGGGGTGTTATTATAGGGAGAGGGTGATACGTACCCCTGTCTATAAAGTGTATGAGGGGCGTTATTATAGCGAGAGGGTGATACGTACCCCTGTCTATACAGTGTATGAGGGGCGTTATTATAGCGAGAGGGTGATACATACCCCTGTCTATACAGTGTATGAGGGGCTTTATTATAGCGAGAGGGTGATACGTACCCCTGTCTATACAGTGTATGAGGGGCGTTATTATAGCGAGAGGGTGATACGTACCCCTGTCTATACAGTGTATGAGGGGCGTTATTATAGCGAGAGGGTGATACGTACCCCTGTCTATACAGTGTATGAGGGGTGTTATTATAGAGAGAGGGTGATACGTACCCCTGTCTATACAGTGTATGAGGGGTGTTATTATAGGGAGAGGTTGATACGTACCCCTGTCTATACAGTGTATGAGGGGCGTTATCATAGTGAGAGGGTGATACGTACCCCTGTCTATACAGTGTATGAGGGGCGTTATTATAGCGAGAGGGTGATACGTACCCATGTCTATACAGTGTATGAGGGGCGTTATTATAGCGAGAGGGTGATACGTACCCCTGTCTATACAGTGTATGAGGGGCGTTATTATAGCGAGAGGGTGATACGTACCCCTGTCTATACAGTGTATGAGGGGCTTTATTATAGCGAGAGGGTGATACGTACCCCTGTCTATACAGGGTATGAGGGGCGTTATTATAGCGAGAGGGTGATACGTACCCTGTCTATACAGTGTATGAGGGGCGTTATTATAGCGAGAGGGTGATACGTACCCCTGTCTATACAGTGTATGAGGGGCGATATTATAGCGAGAGGGTGATACGTACCCCTGTCTATACAGTGTATGAGGGGTGATATTATAGGGAGAGGGTGATACTTACCCCTGTCTATACAGTGTATGAGGGGCGTTATTATAGTGAGAGGGTGATACGTACCCCTGTCTATACAGTGTATGAGGGGCGTTATTATAGAGCGAGAGGTTGATACGTACCCCTGTCTATACAGTGTATGAGGGGCGTTATTATAGTGAGAGGGTGATACGTACCCCTGTCTATACAGTGTATGAGGGGTGTTATTATAGCGAGAGGGTGATACGTACCCCTGTCTATACAGTGTATGAGGGGTGTTATTATAGCGAGAGGGTGATACGTACCCCTGTCTATACAGTGTATGAGGGGCGTTATTATAGCGAGAGGGTGATACGTACCCCTGTCTATACAGTATATGAGGGCCGTTATTATAGCGAGAGGGTGATACGTACCCCTGTCTATACAGTGTATGAGGGGCGTTATTATAGAGCGAGAGGGTGATACGTACCCCTGTCTATACAGTGTATGAGGGGCGTTATTATAGGGAGAGGGTGATACGTACCCCTGTCTATACAGTGTATGAGGGGTGTTATTATAGCGATAGGGTGATACGTACCCCTGTCTATACAGTGTATGAGGGGCGTTATTATAGCGAGAGGGTGATACGTACCCCTGTCTATACAGTGTATGAGGGGCGTTATTATAGCGAGAGGGTGATACGTACCCCTGTCTATACAGTGTATGAGGGGTGTTATTATAGCGAGAGGTTGATACGTACCCCTGTCTATACAGTGTATGAGGGGTGTTATTATAGTGAGAGGGTGATACGTACCCCTGTCTATACAGTGTATGAGGGGCGTTATTATAGCGAGAGGGTGATACGTACCCCTGTCTATACAGTGTATGAGGGGCGTTATTATAGCGAGAGGGTGATACGTACCCCTGTCTATACAGTGTATGAGGGGTGTTATTATAGTGAGAGGGTGATACGTACCCCTGTCTATACAGTGTATGAGGGGCGTTATTATAGCGAGAGGGTGATACGTACCCCTGTCTATACAGTGTATGAGGGGCGTTATTATAGCGAGAGGGTGATACGTACCCCTGTCTATACAGTGTATGAGGGGCGTTATTATAGCGAGAGGGTGATACGTACCCCTGTCTATACAGTGTATGAGGGGCGTTATTATAGTGAGAGGGTGATACGTACCCCTGTCTATACAGTGTATGAGGGGTGTTATTATAGCGAGAGGTTGATACGTACCCCTGTCTATACAGTGTATGAGGGGTGTTATTATAGCGAGAGGGTGATACGTACCCCTGTCTATACAGTGTATGAGGGCCGTTATTATAGCGAGAGGGTGATACGTACCCCTGTCTATACAGTGTATGAGGGCCGTTATTATAGCGAGAGGTTGATACGTACCCCTGTCTATACAGTGTATGAGGGGCGTTATTATAGCGAGAGGGTGATACGTACCCCTGTCTATACAGTGTATGAGGGACGATATTATAGCGAGAGGGTGATACGTACCCCTGTCTATACAGTGTATAAGGGGTGTATAGTGAGAGGGTGATACGTACCCCTGTCTATACAGTGTATGAGGGGCGTTATTATAGGGAGAGGGTGATACGTACCCCTGTCTATACAGTGTATGAGGGGTGTTATTATAGTGAGAGGGTGATACGTACCCCTGTCTATACAGTGTATGAAGGGCGTTATTATAGTGAGAGGGTGATACGTACCCCTGTCTATACAGTGTATGAGGGGCGTTATTATAGGGAGAGGGTGATACGTACCCTGTCTATACAGTGTATGAGGGGCGTTATTATAGCGAGAGGGTGATACGTACCCCTGTCTATACAGTGTATGAGGGGCGTTATTATAGCGAGAGAGTGATACGTACCCCTGTCTATACAGTGTATGAGGGGCGTTATTATAGCGAGAGGGTGATACGTACCCCTGTCTATACAGTGTATGAGGGCTTTATTATAGCGAGAGGGTGATACGTACCCCTGTCTATACAGTGTATGAGGGGCTTTATTATAGCGAGAGGGTGATACGTACCCTGTCTATACAGGGTATGAGGGGCGTTATTATAGCGAGAGGGTGATACGTACCCCTGTCTATACAGTGTATGAGGGGCGTTATTATAGCGAGAGGGTGATACGTACCCCTGTCTATACAGTGTATGAGGGGCGTTATTATAGCGAGAGGGTGATACGTACCCCTGTCTATACAGTGTATGAGGGGCGATATTATAGCGAGAGGGTGATACGTACCCTGTCTATACAGTGTATGAGGGGCGTTATTATAGCGAGAGGGTGATACGTACCCCTGTCTATACAGTGTATGAGGGGCGTTATTATAGCGAGAGGGTGATACGTACCCCTGTCTATACAGTGTATGAGGGGCGTTATTATAGCGAGAGGGTGATACGTACCCCTGTCTATACAGTGTATGAGGGGCGTTATTATAGCGAGAGGGTGATACGTTACCTCTGTCTATACAGTGTATGAGGGGCGATATTATAGCGAGAGGGTGATACGTACCCTGTCTATACAGTGTATGAGGGGCGTTATTATAGAGCGAGAGGGTGATACGTACCCCTGTCTATACAGTGTATGAGGGGCGTTATTATAGTGAGAGGGTGATACGTACCCCTGTCTATACAGTGTATGAGGGGCGTTATTATAGCGAGAGGGTGATACGTACCCCTGTCTATACAGTGTATGAGGGCGATATTATAGCGAGAGGGTGATACGTACCCCTGTCTATACAGTGTATGAGGGGTGTTATTATAGCGAGAGGGTGATACGTACCCCTGTCTATACAGTGTATGAGGGGTGTTATTATAGCGAGAGGGTGATACGTACCCCTGTCTATACAGTGTATGAGGGGTGATATTATAGGGAGAGGGTGATACTTACCCCTTTCTATACAGTGTATGAGGGGCGTTATTATAGAGCGAGAGGTTGATACGTACCCCTGTCTATACAGTGTATGAGGGGCGTTATTATAGTGAGAGGGTGATACGTACCCCTGTCTATACAGTGTATGAGGGGTGTTATTATAGTGAGAGGGTGATACGTACCCCTGTCTATACAGTGTATGAGGGGCGTTATTATAGCGAGAGGGTGATACGTACCCCTGTCTATACAGTGTATGAGGGGCGTTATTATAGCGAGAGGGTGATACGTACCCCTGTCTATACAGTGTATGAGGGCCGTTATTATAGCGAGAGGGTGATACGTACCCCTGTCTATACAGTGTATGAGGGGTGTTATTATAGCGAGAGGGTGATACGTACCCCTGTCTATACAGTGTATGAGGGGTGTTATTATAGCGAGAGGGTGATACGTACCCCTGTCTATACAGTGTATGAGGGGCGTTATTATAGCGAGAGGGTGATACGTACCCCTGTCTATACAGTGTATGAGGGCCGTTATTATAGTGAGAGGGTGATACGTACCCCTGTCTATACAGTGTATGAGGGGTGTTATTATAGCGAGAGGGTGATACGTACCCCTGTCTATACAGTGTATGAGGGGTGTTATTATAGCGAGAGGGTGATACGTACCCCTGTCTATACAGTGTATGAGGGGCGTTATTATAGCGAGAGGGTGATACGTACCCCTGTCTATACAGTGTATGAGGGCCGTTATTATAGCGAGAGGGTGATACGTACCCCTGTCTATACAGTGTATGAGGGGTGTTATTATAGAGCGAGAGGGTGATACGTACCCCTGTCTATACAGTATATGAGGGCCGTTATTATAGCGAGAGGGTGATACGTACCCCTGTCTATACAGTGTATGAGGGGTGTTATTATAGAGCGAGAGGGTGATACGTACCCCTGTCTATACAGTGTATGAGGGGCGTTATTATAGGGAGAGGGTGATACGTACCCCTGTCTATACAGTGTATGAGGGGTGTTATTATAGCGATAGGGTGATACGTACCCCTGTCTATACAGTGTATGAGGGGCGTTATTATAGCGAGAGGGTGATACGTACCCCTGTCTATACAGTGTATGAGGGGCGTTATTATAGCGAGAGGGTGATACGTACCCCTGTCTATACAGTGTATGAGGGGTGTTATTATAGCGAGAGGTTGATACGTACCCCTGTCTATACAGTGTATGAGGGGTGTTATTATAGTGAGAGGGTGATACGTACCCCTGTCTATACAGTGTATGAGGGGCGTTATTATAGCGAGAGGGTGATACGTACCCCTGTCTATACAGTGTATGAGGGGTGTTATTATAGCGAGAGGTTGATACGTACCCCTGTCTATACAGTGTATGAGGGGTGTTATTATAGTGAGAGGGTGATACGTACCCCTGTCTATACAGTATGAGGGGCGTTATTATAGCGAGAGGGTGATACGTACCCCTGTCTATACAGTGTATGAGGGGCGTTATTATAACAAGAGGGTGATACGTACCCCTGTCTATACAGTGTATGAGGGCCGTTATTATAGCGAGAGGGTGATACGTACCCCTGTCTATACAGTGTATGAGGGCCGTTATTATAGCGAGAGGTTGATACGTACCCCTGTCTATACAGTGTATGAGGGGCGTTATTATAGCGAGAGGGTGATACGTACCCCTGTCTATACAGTGTATGAGGGGCGATATTATAGCGAGAGGGTGATACGTACCCCTGTCTATACAGTGTATAAGGGGTGTATAGTGAGAGGGTGATACGTACCCCTGTCTATACAGTGTATGAGGGGCGTTATTATAGGGAGAGGGTGATACGTACCCCTGTCTATACAGTGTATGAGGGGCGTTATTATAGGGAGAGGGTGATACGTACCCCTGTCTATACAGTGTATGAGGGGCGTTATTATAGCGAGAGGGTGATACGTACCCCTGTCTATACAGTGTATGAGGGGCGTTATTATAGCGAGAGGGTGATACGTACCCCTGTCTATACAGTGTATGAGGGGCGTTATTATAGCGAGAGGGTGATACGTACCCCTGTCTATACAGTGTATGAGGGGCGTTATTATAGCGAGAGGGTGATACGTACCCCTGTCTATACAGTGTATGAGGGCGTTATTATAGCGAGAGGGTGATACGTACCCTGTCTATACAGTGTATGAGGGGCGTTATTATAGCGAGAGGGTGATACGTACCCCTGTCTATACAGTGTATGAGGGCGTTATTATAGCGAGAGGGTGATACGTACCCCTGTCTATACAGTGTATGAGGGGCTTTATTATAGCGAGAGGGTGATACGTACCCCTGTCTATACAGTGTATGAGTGGCGTTATTATAGGGAGAGGGTGATACGTACCCCTGTCTATACAGTGTATGAGGGGCGTTATTATAGCGAGAGGTTGATACGTACCCCTGTCTATACAGTGTATGAGGGGCGTTATTATAGGGAGAGGGTGATACGTACCCCTGTCTATACAGTGTATGAGGGGCGTTATTATAGCGAGAGGGTGATACGTACCCCTGTCTATACAGTGTATGAGGGGCGTTATTATAGCGAGAGGGTGATACGTACCCCTGTCTATACAGTGTATGAGGGGGGTTATTATAGCGAGAGGGTGATACGTACCCCTGTCTATACAGTGTATGAGGGGCCTTATTATAGCGAGAGGGTGATACGTACCCTGTCTATGCAGTGTATGAGGGGCCTTATTATAGCGAGAGGGTGATACGTACCCCTGTCTATGCAGTGTATGAGGGGCCTTATTATAGCGAGAGGGTGATACGTACCCCTGTCTATGCAGTGTATGAGGGGCCTTATTATAGCGAGAGGGTGATACGTACCCCTGTCTATACAGTGTATGAGGGGCCTTATTATAGCGAGAGGGTGATACGTACCCCTGTCTATACAGTGTATGAGGGGCGATATTATAGCGAGAGGGTGATACGTACCCCTGTCTATACAGTGTATGAGGGGCGTTATTATAGCGAGAGGGTGATACGTACCCCTGTCTATACAGTGTAAGAGTAGCGTTATTATAGTGAGAGGGTGATACGTACCCCTGTCTATACAGTGTATGAGGGGCGATATTATAGCGAGAGGGTGATACGTACCCCTGTCTATACAGTGTATGAGGGGTGTTATTATAGCGAGAGGGTGTTACGTACCCCTGTCTATACAGTGTATGAGGGGCGTTATTATAGGGAGAGGGTGATACGTACCCCTGTCTATACAGTGTATGAGGGGCTTTATATAGCGAGAGGGTGATACGTACCCCTGTCTATACAGTGTATGAGGGGCGTTATTATAGCGAGAGGGTGATACGTACCCCTGTCTATACAGTGTATGAGGGGCGTTATTATAGCGAGAGGGTGATACGTACCCCTGTCTATACAGTGTATGAGGGGCGTTATTATAGCGAGAGGGTGATACGTACCCCTGTCTATACAGTGTATGAGGGGCGATATTATAGCGAGAGGGTGATACGTACCACTGTCTATACAGTGTATGAGGGCCGTTATTATAGCGAGAGGGTGATACGTACCCCTGTCTATACAGTGTATGAGGGCCGTTATTATAGCGAGAGGGTGATACGTACCCCTGTCTATACAGTGTATGAGGGGCGTTATTATAGCGAGAGGGTGATACGTACCCCTGTCTATACAGTGTATGAGGGGCGTTATTATAACGAGAGGGTGATACGTACCCCTGTCTATACAGTGTATGAGGGGCGTTATTATAGCGAGAGGGTGATACGTACCCCTGTCTATACAGTGTATGAGGGGCGTTATTATAGAGAGAGGGTGATACGTACCCCTGTCTATACAGTGTATGAGGGGCGATATTATAGCGAGAGGGTGATACGTACCCCTGTCTATACAGTGTATGAGGGGCGATATTATAGCGAGAGGGTGATACGTACCCCTGTCTATACAGTGTATGAGGGGTGTTATTATAGCGAGAGGGTGATACGTACCCTGTCTATACAGTGTATGAGGGGTGTTATTATAGCGAGAGGGTGATACGTACCCCTGTCTATACAGTGTATGAGGGGTGATATTATAGGGAGAGGGTGATACTTACCCCTGTCTATACAGTGTATGAGGGCGTTATTATAGAGCGAGAGGGTGGTACTTACCCCTGTCTATACAGTGTATGAGGGACGTTATTATAGAGCGAGAGGGTGATACGTACCCCTGTCTTTACAGTGTATGAGAGGCGTTATTATAGTGAGAGGGTGATACGTACCCTGTCTATACAGTGTATGAGGGGTGTTATTATAGCGAGAGGGTGATATGTACCCCTGTCTATACAGTGTATGAGGGGCGTTATCATAGTGAGAGGGTGATACGTACCCCTGTCTATACAGTGTATGAGGGGCGTTATTATAGCGAGAGGGTGATATGTACCCCTGTCTATACAGTGTATGAGGGGCGTTATCATAGTGAGAGGGTGATACGTACCCCTGTCTATACAGTGTATGAGGGGTGTTATTATAGCGAGAGGGTGATACGTACCCCTGTCTATACAGTGTATGAGGGGTGTTATTATAGCGAGAGGGTGATACGTACCCCTGTCTATACAGTGTATGAGGGGCGTTATTATAGCGAGAGGGTGATACGTACTCCTGTCTATACAGTATATGAGGTCCGTTATTATAGCGAGAGGGTGATACGTACACTGTCTATACAGTGTATGAGGGGCGTTATTATAGAGCGAGAGGGTGATACGTACCCCTGTCTATACAGTGTATGAGGGGCGTTATTATAGTGAGAGGGTGATAGTACCCCTGTCTATACAGTGTATGAGGGGTGTTATTATAGCGAGAGGGTGATACGTACCCCTGTCTATACAGTGTATGAGGGGCGTTATTATAGCGAGAGGGTGATACGTACCCTGTCTATACAGTGTATGAGGGGCGTTATTATAGCGAGAGGGTGATACGTACCCCTGTCTATACAGTATATGAGGGCCGTTATTATAGCGAGAGGGTGATACGTACCCCTGTCTATATAGTGTATGAGGGGTGTTATTATAGGGAGAGGGTGATACGTACCCCTGTCTATACAGTGTATGAGGGGTGTTATTATAGCGAGAGGGTGATACGTACCCCTGTCTATACAGTGTATGAGGGGCGTTATTATAGCGAGAGGGTGATACGTACCCCTATCTATACAGTGTATGAGGGGCGTTATTATAGCGAGAGGGTGATACGTACCCCTGTCTATACAGTGTATGAGGGTGTTATTATAGCGAGAGGTTGATACGTACCCCTGTCTATACAGTGTATGAGGGGCGTTATTATAGCGAGAGGGTGATACGTACCCTGTCTATACAGTGTATGAGGGGTGTTATTATAGCGAGAGGGTGATACGTACCCCTGTCTATACAGTGTATGAGGGGCGTTATTATAGCGAGAGGGTGATACGTACCCCTGTCTATACAGTGTATGAGGGGTGTTATTATAGTGAGAGGGTGATACGTACCTCTGTCTATACAGTGTATGAGGGCCGTTATTATAGCGAGAGGGTGATACGTACCCCTGTCTATACAGTGTATGAGGGGTGTTATTATAGTGAGAGGGTGATACGTACCCCTGTCTATACAGTGTATGAGGGGCGTTATTATAGCGAGAGGGTGATACGTACCCCTGTCTATACAGTGTATGAGGGGCGTTATTATAGCGAGAGGGTGATACGTACCCCTGTCTATACAGTGTATGAGGGGTGTTATTATAGCGAGAGGGTGATACGTACCCCTGTCTATACAGTGTATGAAGGGTGTTATTATAGTGAGAGGGTGATACGTACCCCTGTCTATACAGTTTATGAGGGCGTTATTATAGCGAGAGGGTGATACGTACCCCTGTCTATACAGTGTATGAGGGGCGTTATTATAGCGAGAGGGTGATACGTACCCCTGTCTATACAGTGTATGAGGGGTGTTATTATAGCGAGAGGGTGATACGTACCCCTGTCTATACAGTGTATGAAGGTGTTATTATAGCGAGAGGTTGATACGTACCCCTGTCTATACAGTGTATGAGGGGTGTTATTATAGTGAGAGGGTGATACGTACCCCTGTCTATACAGTGTATGAGGGGCGTTATTATAGCGAGAGGGTGATACGTACCCCTGTCTATACAGTATATGAGGGCCGTTATTATAGCGAGAGGGTGATACGTACCCCTGTCTATACAGTGTATGAGGGCCGTTATTATAGCGAGAGGGTGATACGTACCCCTGTCTATACAGTGTATGAGGGGCGTTATTATAGCGAGAGGGTGATACGTACCCCTGTCTATACAGTGTATGAGGGGCGATATTATAGCGAGAGGGTGATACGTACCCCTGTCTATACAGTGTATGAGGGGTGTATAGTGAGAGGGTGATACGTACCCCTGTCTATACAGTGTATGAGGGGCGTTATTATAGCGAGAGGGTGATACGTACCCCTGTCTATACAGTGTATGAGGGGCGTTATTATAGCGAGAGGGTGATACGTACCCTGTCTATACAGTGTATGAGGGGCGTTATTATAGCGAGAGAGTGATACGTACCCTGTCTATACAGTGTATGAGGGGGGTTATTATAGCGAGAGGGTGATACGTACCCCTGTCTATACAGTGTATGAGGGGCCTTATTATAGCGAGAGGGTGATACGTACCCCTGTCTATACAGTGTATGAGGGGCCTTATTATAGCGAGAGGGTGATACGTACCCCTGTCTATACAGTGTATGAGGGGCCTTATTATAGCGAGAGGGTGATATGTACCCCTGTCTATACAGTGTATGAGGGGCGTTATTATAGCGAGAGGGTGATACGTACCCTGTCTATACAGTGTATGAGGGGCGTTATTATAGCGAGAGGTTGATACGTACCCCTGTCTATACAGTGTATGAGGGTGTTATTATAGTGAGAGGGTGATACGTACCCCTGTCTATACAGTGTATGAGGGCGTTATTATAGCGAGAGGGTGATACGTACCCCTGTCTATACAGTGTATGAGGGGTGTTATTATAGCGAGAGGGTGATACGTACCCCTGTCTATACAGTGTATGAGGGGCGTTATTATAGTGAGAGGGTGATACGTACCCCTGTCTATACAGTGTATGAGGGGCCTTATTATAGCGAGAGGGTGATACGTACCCCTGTCTATACAGTGTATGAGGGGCGTTATTATAGTGAGAGGGTGATACGTACCCCTGTCTATACAGTGTATGAGGGGCCTTATTATAGCGAGAGGGTGATACGTACCCCTGTCTATACAGTGTATGAGGGGCGTTATTATAGCGAGAGGGTGATACGTACCCCTGTCTATACAGTGTATGAGTGTCGTTATTATAGCGAGAGGGTGATACGTACCCCTGTCTATACAGTGTATGAGGGGTGATATTATAGAGAGAGGGTGATACGTACCCCTGTCTATACAGTGTATGACGGGCGTTATTATAGCGAGAGGGTGATACGTACCCCTGTCTATACAGTGTATAAGGGGCGTTATTATAGCGAGAGGGGGATACGTACCCCTGTCTATACAGTGTATGAGGGGCGTTATTATAGCGAGAGGGTGATACGTACCCCTGTCTATACAGTGTATGAGGGGCGTTATTATAGCGAGAGGGTGATACGTACCCCTGTCTATACAGTGTATGAGGGGCGTTATTATAGCGAGAGGGTGATACGTACCCCTGTCTATACAGTTTATGAGGGGCGTTATTATAGCGAGAGGGTGATACGTACCCCTGTCTATACAGTGTATGAGGGGTGTTATTATAGCGAGAGGGCGATACTTACCCCTGTCTATACAGTGTATGAGGGCCGTTATTATAGCGAGAGGGTGATACGTACCCTGTCTATACAGTGTATGAGGGGCGTTATTATAGTGAGAGGGTGATACGTACCCCTGTCTATACAGTGTATGAGGGCCGTTATTATAGCGAGAGGGTGATACGTACCCCTGTCTATACAGTGTATGAGGGGCGTTATTATAGTGAGAGGGTGATACGTACCCCTGTCTATACAGTGTATGAGGGGCGTTATTATAGCGAGAGGGTGATACGTACCCCTGTCTATACAGTGTATGAGGGGCGTTATTATAGCGAGATGGTAATACGTACCCCTGTCTATACAGTGTATGAGGGGCGTTATTATAGCGAGAGGGTGATACGTACCCCTGTCTATACAGTGTATGAGGGGTGTTATTATAGCGAGAGGGTGATACGTACCCCTGTCTATACAGTGTATGAGGGGCATTGTTACAGGGAGAGGGTGATACGTACCCCTGTCTATACAGTGTATGAGGGGCGTTATTATAGGGAGAGGGTGATACGTACCCCTGTCTATACAGTGTATGATGGGTGTTATTATAGTGAGAGGGTGATACGTACCCCTGTCTATACAGTGTATGAGGGGTGTTATTATAGTGAGAGGGTGATACGTACCCCTGTCTATACAGTGTATGATGGGTGTTATTATAGCGAGAGGGTGATACGTACCCCTGTCTATACAGTGTATAAGGGGTGTATAGTGAGAGGGTGATACGTACCCCTGTCTATACAGTGTATGAGGGGCGTTATTATAGTGAGAGGGTGATACGTACCCCTGTCTATACAGTGTATGAGGGCCGTTATTATAGCGAGAGGGTGATACGTACCCCTGTCTATACAGTGTATGAGGGGCATTATTATAGCGAGAGGGTGATACTTACCCCTGTCTATACAGTGTATGAGGGGCGTTATTATAGCGAGAGGGTGATACGTACCCCTGTCTATACAGTGTATGACGGGTGTTATTATAGTGAGAGGGTGATACGTACCCCTGTCTATACAGTGTATGACGGGTGTTATTATAGTGAGAGGGTGATACGTACCCCTGTCTATACAGTGTATGAGGGGCGTTATTATAGCGAGAGGGTGATACGTACCCCTGTCTATACAGTGTATGAGGGGTGATATTATAGTGAGAGGGTGATACGTACCCCTGTCTATACAGTGTATGACGGGTGCAATTATAGTGAGAGGGTGATACGTACCCCTGTCTATACAGTGTATGAGGGGCGTTATTATAGGGAGAGGGTGATACGTACCCCTGTCTATACAGTGTATGAGGGGCGTTATTATAGCGAGAGGGTGATACGTACACCTGTCTATACAGTGTATGAGGGGCGTTATTATAGCGAGAGGGTGATACGTACCCCTGTCTATACAGTGTATGAGGGGCGTTATTATAGCGAGAGGGTGATACGTACCTCTGTCTATACAGTGTATGAGGGGTGTTATTATAGCGAGAGGGTGATACGTACCCCTGTCTATACAGTGTATGAGGGGTGATATTATAGCGAGAGGGTGATACGTACCCCTGTCTATACAGTGTATGAGGGGTGTTATTATAGCGAGAGGGTGATACGTACCCCTGTCTATACAGTGTATGAGGGGCGTTATTATAGCGAGAGGGTGACACGTACCCCTGTCTATACAGTGTATGAGGGGTGTTATTATAGCGAGAGGGTGATACGTACCCCTGTCTATACAGTGTATGAGGGGCGTTATTATAGCGAGAGGGTGATACGTACCCTGTCTATACAGTGTATGAGGGCGTTATTATAGGCGAGAGGGTGACTGTTATAGTGTGAGGGTGAGTACAGTAGTGTATGAGGGGCGTTATTATAGCGAGAGGGTGATACGTACCTGTATAGTGTATGAGGGGTGATATTAGTGAGGGTACCCCTGTCTATACAGTGTATGAGGGCGTTATTATAGTGAGAGGTGATACGTACCCCTCTGTGTATAGGTGTTATGAGGGTGATACGTACCCTTCTAGGATGAGGGTGTTACGAGTGTCTACAGTGTATGAGGTTATTAGCGAGAGGTGATACGTACCCCTGTCTATACAGTGTATGAGGGGTGTTATTATAGCGAGAGAGTGATACGTACCCCTGTCTATACAGTGTATGAGGGGCGTTATTATAGCGAGAGGGTGATACGTACCCCTGTCTATACAGTGTATGAGGGGTGATATTATAGTGAGAGGGTGATACGTACCCCTGTCTATACAGTGTATGAGGGGCGTTATTATAGCGAGAGGGTGATACGTACCTCTGTCTATACAGTGTATGAGGGGTGTTATTATAGCGAGAGAGTGATACGTACCCCTGTCTATACAGTGTATGAGGGGCGTTATTATAGCGAGAGGGTGATACGTACCCCTGTCTATACAGTGTATGAGGGGTGATATTATAGTGAGAGGGTGATACGTACCCCTGTCTATACAGTGTATGAGGGGCGTTATTATAGCGAGAGGGTGATACGTACCTCTGTCTATACAGTGTATGAGGGGTGATATTATAGTGAGAGGGTGATACGTACCCCTGTCTATACAGTGTATGAGGGCCGTTATTATAGTGAGAGGTGATACGTACCCCTGTCTATACAGTGTATGAGGGGCGTTATTATAGCGAGAGGGTGATACGTACCCCTGTCTATACAGTGTATGAGGGGCGTTATTATAGCGAGAGGGTGATACGTACCCCTGTCTATACAGTGTATGAGGGGCGTTATTATAGGGAGAGGGTGATACAGGCATCTGCTATATGAATGGACACTAATATCTTTCTCCTCTTTATAAGGCCGAGGGGATACGGAAAGAAGTGACCTCTAGCAACCTTATCTGTTTGGAAGGTAAGTACAAAATATCCCCAGGCTGTCACAGCTCCCCCAGTGCCCCCCAGTAGAAGTGATCTTCTCTAAGTCCATAAACCACTCTAGAACTCAGATGGCTTTCTCTGCAGACTGGACAGTAAGATCCCTTCATCGTATTCTTCATGGGAATTTCTGGTTTCCAAAAGACCCATGACTTGGGCAAATCTAATGCATTAATAGTGTACAGTGCAACCCAAAGACACCATCAGGAATAGTGAGATGAGGACCATTACATGCCCCACGCTGGGAATAATACTCCTGGGCTTTAATCATTAGACTTCAATCAGTACCTAGCAAACCACTGAACATTATTCCAACAAGTAGTGGACAGTTTGTGGGGCAGGTGGTCACTGTATGATTTGACAGTCTGTGGGTTAGGAGGTCACTATGTGCTTGGACAGTCGGGGGTTGGAAGATAGCATTATAAGGTTGGAAAGTTGGGGGTTCAGGAGTATAGACTGACAGTAAGTAGTTGAAGTAGATCAGTGTGTGTGGTTGGATAGTCAGGAGAGTGTAGTAGATCAGTGTGTGTGGTTGGATAGTCAGGAGGGTGTAGTAGATCAGTGTGTGTGGTTGGATAGTCAGGAGAGTGTAGTAGATCAGTGTGTGTGGTTGGATAGTCAGGAGAGTGTAGTAGATCAGTGTGTGGTTGGATAGTCAGGAGAGTGTAGTAGATCAGGGTGTGTGGTTGGATAGTCAGGAGAGTGTAGTAGATCAGTGTGTGGTTGTACAGTCAGGAGAGTGTAGTAGATCAGTGTGTGGTTGGATAGTCAGGAGAGTGTAGTAGATCAGGGTGTGTGGTTGGATAGTCAGGAGAGTGTAGTAGATCAGTGTGTGGTTGTACAGTCAGGAGAGTGTAGTAGATCAGTGTGTGTGGTTGGATAGTCAGGAGGGTGTAGTAGATCAGTGTGTGGTTGGACAGTCTGGAGAGTGTAGTAGATCAGTGTGTGTGGTTGGATAGTCAGGAGAGTGTAGTAGATCAGTGTGTGTGGTTGGATAGTCAGGAGAGTGTTGTAGATCAGTGTGTGTGGTTGGACAGTCAGGAGAGTGTAGTAGATCAGTGTGTGTGGTTGGATAGTCAGGGAGGTACATAAGGTCAAAATGTGGTTGGACAGAGGGCAGGACGTCAGTGTGTGGTAGGACAGTCTGGAGTGAAGAGTTCAATGTTTAGTTTGACAGTCGGTGGGGTCAGTGTTTGTGGTTGTACAATTGGGGAGGTGCACTGTGTGACTGGACAGTTGTAGAGGTGCAGCAGGTCATTGTGCGTGTGAACAGTCAAGAAGTAAAAGGTCATTGTGGTACTTCACCCCTTTCATTCTTCTTACAGGCTCCAACACTGAGATTCCGATCAGTATAAATCCACCAGAGAACGTGGTGCCGGACTCTGCTAGCGCGTTTGTCACTGCCCTGGGTGAGTGGATATTATCTCCTCCAACATTCGATACAGTCCCACTCTCCCTAATCTTACTCAGATTCACTAACTGTAACGATAAACAGTCCCAGTTACCCCAAATCACACAAAGACCCACTACCTGTAATCATAAACACTCACACTGACTAACTGATCATAAACACACCCACTCACACTGACTAACTGATCATAAACACTCACACTGACTAACTGATCATAAACACACCCACTCACACTGACTAACTGATCATAAACACACCCACTCACACTGACTAACTGATCATAAACAAATCCACTCACACTGACTAACTGATCATAAACACACCCACTCACACTGACTAACTGATCATAAACAAATCCACTCACACTGACTAACTGATCATAAACACACCCACTCACACTGACTAACTGATCATAAACAAATCCACTCACACTGACTAACTGATCATAAACACACCCACTCACACTGACTAACTGATCATAAACACACCCACTCACACTAACTGATCATAAACACACCCACTCACACTAACTGATCATAAACACACCCACTCACACTGACTAACTGATCATAAAAAAACCACTCACACTGACTAACTGATCATAAACACACCCACTCACATTAACTGATCATAAACACACCCACTCACACTGACTAACTGATCATAAACAAATCCACTCACACTGACTAACTGATCATAAACACACCCACTCACACTAACTGATCATAAACACACCCACTCACACTGACTGATCATAAACACACCCACTCACACTAACTGATCATAAACACACCCACTCACACTGACTAACTGATCATAAACACACCCACTCACACTGACTAACTGATCATAAACAAATCCAGTTACTCAAATCCACAAACTGTAATCACACACCATCCACTCTCCTCAGTCATGAAAGAGGTCCACTTACCCAGTCACATAGACCCCACTAACTATAACCTTAAATGGACCCACTCACTCTAGTCAAACACAGGGCCACTAATCCCCAGTATCACACCAACCCACTAACTGATCAGAAATAGAACCACTTCAAACACCCACTTTTATACACAAACTCACCCCGATCGCAGACAAATTCACTAAGTTTGACTGTAAACAGACCCACTCACCACAGTCACACCCAGACCAACTAATTCTGATCATAAATGGACCCTCTCACACCATCCCATGCAGAACCAGCCACTTCAAGTCCCACCTTTACACACAGACCACTTACTACAAATCACACTCACAAATATACCCCAAACCAACACAGTGCACTCAGACACGCACTGCAAAGCAACACTGTACACTCAGACACGCACTGCAAACCAACACCGTGCACTCAGACACGCGCTGCAAACCGACACCGTGCATTCAGACACGCACTGCAAACCAACACCGTGCACTCAGACACGCACTGCAAAGCAACACCGTGCACTCAGACACGCACTGCAAACCAACACCGTGCACTCAGACACGCACTGCAAAGCAACACCGTGCACTCAGACACGCACTGCAAACCAACACCGTGCACTCAGACACGCACTGCAAAGCAAAACCCACCCCTACTCTCAGAGCCACTAGCTGTGAACCACCCACCCATACACTAAGATACACTAACTGCAAACTACAGTACTCAAGCTCAGACTAGAGCTACACACTCACACTCAGACCTGAACATGGATCCACTCACCTCAAAACACACACATATACCCACAATAAATGTAACCCCTAAATTACCACTTCACTGGCATCTTCCACGTGCCCCTTTGCCACTCTATGACTCTGCTATCCATACCCTCACCCCACATCCCAGCTCATGGCTGTCTGTGCCACGTCTCTGTCTTCCAGGAGATATTCTGGGCCTAACACTGAAGAATCTGCAGAACCTGATCCAGATGCCTTATGGCTGCGGGGAGCAGAACCTTGTGCGCTTGGCACCAATCCCATATGTGCTGGATTATATGAACAACACAGAGCAGCTGTCTGAGGAAGACCTCCAAACCGCTATTAACTACATGAACACTGGTGAGTAAGACTCAGACCGCTATTAACTACATGAACACTGGTGAGTAAGACTCAAACCGCTATTAACTACATGAACACTGGTGAGTAAGACTCAAACCGCTATTAACTACATGAATACTGGTGAGTAAGACTCAGACTGCTATTAACTACATGAACACTGGTGAGTAAGACTCAAACCACTATTAACTACATGAACACTGGTGAGTAAGACTCAGACCGCTATTAACTACATGAACACTAGTGAGTAAGACTCAGACCACTATTAACTACATGAACACTGGTGAGTGAGACTCAGACCGCTATTAACTACATGAACACTGGTGAGTAAGGCTCAAACCACTATTAATTACATGAACACTGGTGAGTGGGACTTGAATGCTGGTGAGTGGGACCAAACCAGCCATGAATACATGTGAGTGAGACTCAACTGCACAACAGGGCTGTACACCATTACATGCCACCAGCAGGACAATACACCATTACATGTCTACTAGCAGAGCAGTGCATCATTATATGTCTACCAGCAGAGCAGTGCACCATGATATGTCTACTAGCAGATCACTACACCATTACATGTCTACTAGCAGATCACTACACAATTACATGTCTACTAGCAGATCACTACACAATTACATGTCTACTAGCAGATCACTACACAATTACATGTCTACTAGCAGATCACTACACAATTACATGTCTACTAGCAGATCACTACACAATTACATGTCTACTAGCAGATCACTACACAATTACATGTCTACTAGCAGATCACTACACAATTACATGTCTACTAGCAGATCACTACACAATTACATGTCTACTAGCAGATCACTACACAATTACATGTCTACTAGCAGATCACTACACAATTACATGTCTACTAGCAGATCACTACACAATTACATGTCTACTAGCAGAGCAGTGCACAATTACATGTCTACTAGCAGAGCAGTGCACCATGATATGGCACCAGAGGATCAGTGCACAA
>JBBDGT010000222.1:0-37711 GCA_037306005.1 Rhinophrynus dorsalis | reverse complement strand
TATGAGAGACTGAGATGAGCCACACTGAGGTATGATAAGAGATCCTGAAAAGCTGCACTGTTGGGAGGGGAGAGAGGGCACTTGAGAACAGATTTGAGCACCCATACCTATACTATGTCAAGGCTTTTTCTTCACTGTTCCCTAAGACCTAAAAAGTTGAACCTAAAAATCTGACAGTTAAACATTTTCAGTGCAAAAAAAAGAGAAAAAAGCAATGTACTCCTTATGTCACAAAGCACTCTACGCTTATGGAATGTAGAGTGAATTACATCTCCCGTAATCCACAGATAGCAACAGGCTAGTAAGTATCCTGATAAAACTGCTCAAATCTGAAATATTAACCTATTTGTAAATCTCATTGCAAGCCAAGTCAATGAACACCTATCTAGCAGTAAATCGTTTCTGGCCAGAGTAACAAACTGTACACCTATCTGACATGCAAAGTTTGAAAAACAAGCAATGATAAAAATTCAAACCAAAAAACAATAACAAATAAATAAAATCTCCTTGTCCAAAATTGCTTTTCTCACGATGTTCCAAAAGTCTTGCCTATATGCAAATCAGAGTGCAAAAGGGAAGAGAAACGCAGTTTTGGTGCTTTCTATTAAGTTGTAGATATAGATGCAGCAGTTTGAAATAAGAATGAAAAAATGCCTAACGACCAAAGCTTTGTGACATATTACAAAACTTAATATATGTCTTTTTGTGCATCACCCTTGTGCTGTGAATGGCTGGTTTGCAATTGGATTTGTTCTCTTTAGTACATCTGATACATTCATCTTTTTTCCTCACTGTACCATGTTCCTACATGGGAATAAACTGGAATCCATTGCACCGAGTTAAAAAGATGAAGTATTGTGACATAAGACCAGAAAACCATGTGCTTAGGAATGTGCTCTTTCATCAGTCTCAGTCATGGACCACAGGTGCTCAAACCTGACCACAGGATGCCCTCCCCCCACCAGCCACCCCTCATCACCCCATACAGTGCAGCTTACTTACTGTATCATTTCCTCAGGAGGCTCATTTGCTCAGGGGGCTCTATCAGAAGGTATAAGAGACTGAGTGATCCACAACTGATCATGATAAGAGATCCTGAAAAGATGCACTGTTGGGAGGGGAGAGAGGGCACTTGAGAACAGATTTGAGCACCCATACCTATACTATGTCAAGGCTTTTTCTTCACTGTTCCCTAAGACCTAAAAAGTTGAACCTAAAAATCTGACAGTTAAACATTTTCAGTGCAAAAAAAAGAGAAAAAAGCACTGTACTCCTTATGTTACGAAGCACTCTACGCTTATGGAATGTAGAGTGAATTACATCTCCCGTAATCCACAGATAGCAACCGGCTAGTAAGTATCCTGATAAAACTGCTCAAATCTGAAATATTAACCTATTTGTAAATCTCATTGCAAGCCAAGTCAATGGACACCTATCTAGCAGTAAATCGTTTCTGGCCAGAGTAACAAACTGTACACCTATCTGACATGCAAAGTTTGAAAAACAAGCAATGATAAAAAATCAAACCAAAAAACAATAACAAATAAATAAAATCTCCTTGTCCAAAATTGCTTTTCCCACGATGTTTCAAAAGTCTTGCCTATATGCAAATGAGAGTGCAAAAGGGAAGAGAAACGCAGTTTTAGTGCCTTCTATTAAGTTGTTAGACTCAAAACAATTGTTCTTTGTGCCAAAAGAAGTGAAGATCAGCTAGAAGGAGGGTCAGCATGTATTGGAAATAATTTTCTCTATTAGCCCTAAGTTTGCTGAAAAGCTGATGGTGTTCATAAAAGATATAGTCTATTCTTTTTTCTCTTCAAGCTAGATATAGATGCAGCAGTTTGAAATAAGAATGAAAAAACGCCTAACGAACAAAGCTTTGTGACATATTACAAAACTTAATATATGTCTTTTTGTGCATCACCCTTGTGCTGTGAATGGCTGGATTGCGATTCAATTTGTTCTCTTTAGTACATCAGATACATTCATCTTTTTTCCTCACTTTACCAAGTTCCCACATGGGAATAAACTGGAATCTATTGCACCGAGTTAAAAAGATGAAGTATTGTGACATAAGACCAGAAAACCATGTGCTTAGGAATGTGCTCTTTCATCAGTCTCAGTCATGGACCAGAGGTGCTTACACCTGCCCACAGGATGCCCTCCCCCCCAGCCACCCCTCTCCACCCCGTACAGTGCAGCTTACTTACTCTATCATTTCCTCAGGAGGCTCATTTGCTCAGGGGGCTCTATCAGAATGTATGAGAGACTGAGTGATCCACAACTGATCATGATAAGAGATCCTGAAAAGCTGCACTGTTGGGAGGGGAGAGAGGGCACTTGAGAACAGATTTGAGCACCCATACCTATACTATGTCAAGGCTTTTTCTTCACTGTTCCCTAAGACCTAAAAAGTTGAACCTAAAAATCTGACAGTTAAACATTTTCAGTGCAAAAAAAAGAGAAAAAAGCAATGTACTCCTTATGTCACAAAGCACTCTACGCTTATGGAATGTAGAGTGAATTACATCTCCCGTAATCCACAGATAGCAACCGGCTAGTAAGTATCCTGATAAAACTGCTCAAATCTGAAATATTAACCTATTTGTAAATCTCATTGCAAGCCAAGTCAATGAACACCTATCTAGCAGTAAATCGTTTCTGGCAGAGTAAGAAACTGTACACCTATCTGACATGCAAAGTTTGAAAAACAAGCAATGATAAAAAATCAAACCAAAAAACAATAACAAATAAATAAAATCTCCTTGTCCAAAATTGCTTTTCCCACGATGTTCCAAAAGTCTTGCCTATATGCAAATGAGAGTGCAAAAGGGAAGAGAAACGCAGTTTTGGTGCTTTCTATTAAGTTGTAGATATAGATGCAGCAGTTTGAAATAAGAATGAAAAAACGCCTAACGAACAAAACTTTGTGACATATTACAAAACTTAATATATGTCTTTTTGCGCATCACACTTGTGCTGTGAATGGCTGGTTTGCAATTGGATTTGTTCTCTTTAGTACATCAGATACATTCATCTTTTTTCCTCACTTTACCACGTTCCTACATGGGAATAAACTGGAATCCATCGCACCGAGTTAAAAAGATGAAGTATTGTGACATAAGACCAGAAAACCATGTGCTTAGGAATGTGCTCTTTCATCAGTCTCAGTCATGGACCAGAGGTGCTCAAACTTGCCCACAGGATGCCCTCCCCCCCCCAGCCACCCCTCACCACCCTTTACAGTGCAGCTTACTTACTCTATCATTTCCTCAGGAGGCTCATTTGCTCAGGGGGCTCTATCAGAATGTATGAGAGACTGAGTGATCCACAACTGATCATGATAAGAGATCCTGAAAAGCTGCACTGTTGGGAGGGGAGAGAGGGCACTTGAGAACAGATTTGAGCACCCATACCTATACTATGTCAAGGCTTTTTCTTCACTGTTCCCTAAGACCTAAAAAGTTGAACCTAAAAATCTGACAGTTAAACATTTTCAGTGCAAAAAAAAAGAGAAAAAAGCAATGTACTCCTTATGTCACAAAGCACTCTACGCTTATGGAATGTAGAGTGAATTACATCTCCCGTAATCCACAGATAGCAACCGGCTAGTAAGTATCCTGATAAAACTGCTCAAATCTGAAATATTAACCTATTTGTAAATCTCATTGCAAGCCAAGTCAATGAACACCTATCTAGCAGTAAATCGTTTCTGGCCAGAGTAACAAACTGTACACCTATCTGATACGCAAAGGTTGAAAAACAAGCAATGATAAAAAATCAAGCCAAAAAACAATAACAAATAAATAAAATCTCCTTGTCCAAAATTGCTTTTCCCACAATGTTCCAAAAGTCTTGCCTAAATGCAAATGAGAGTGCAAAAGGGAAGAGAAACGCAGTTTTGGTGCTTTCTATTAAGTTGTAGATATAGATGCAGCAGTTTGAAATAAGAATGAAAAAATGGCTAACGACCAAAGCTTTGTGACATATTACAAAACTTAATATATGTCTTTTTGTGCATCACCCTTGTGCTGTGAATGGCTGGTTTGCAATTGGATTTGTTCTCTTTAGTACATCTGATACATTCATCTTTTTTCCTCACTTTACCACGTTCCTACATGGGAATAAACTGGAATCCATCGCACCGAGTTAAAAAGATGAAGTATTGTGACATAAGACCAGAAAACCATGTGCTTAGGAATGTGCTCTTTCATCAGTCTCAGTCATGGACCAGAGGTGCTCAAACCTGCCCACAGGATGCCCTCCCCTCCCAGCCACCCCTCACCACCCCTTACAGTGCAGCTTACTTACTCTATCATTTCCTCAGGAGGCTCATTTGCTCAGGGGGCTCTATCAGAATGTATGAGAGACTGAGTGATCCACAACTGATCATGATAAGAGATCCTGAAAAGCTGCACTGTTGGGAGGGGAGAGAGGGCACTTGAGAACAGATTTGAGCACCCATACCTACACTATGTCAAGGCTTTTTCTTTACTGTTCCCTAAGACCTAAGAAGTTGAACCTAAAAATCTGACAGTTAAACATTTTCAGTGCAAAAAAAAGAGAAAAAAGCAATGTACTCCTTATGTCACAAAGCACTGTATGCTTATGGAATGTAGAGTGAATTACATCTCCCGTAATCCACAGATAGCAACCGGCTAGTAAGTATCCTAATAAAACTGCTCAAATCTGAAATATTAACCTATTTGTAAATCTCATTGCAAGCCAAGTCAATGAACACCTATCTAGTAGTAAATCGTTTCTGGCCAGAGTAACAAACTGTACACCTATCTGACATGCAAAGTTTGAAAAACAAGCAATGATAAAAAATCAAACCAAAAAATAATAACAAATAAATAAAATCTCCTTGTCCAAAATTGCTTTTCCCACGATGTTCCAAAAGTCTTGCCTATATGCAAATGAGAGTGCAAAAGGGAAGAGAAACGCAGTTTTGGTGCCTTCTATTAAGTTGTTAGACTCAAAACAATTGTTCTTTGTGCCAAAAGAAGTGAAGATCAGCTAGAAGGAGGGTCAGCATGTATTGGAAATAATTTTCTCTATTAGCCCTAAGTTTGCTGAAAAGCTGATGGTGTTCATAAAAGATATAGTCTATTCTTTTTTTCTCTTCAAGCTAGATATAGATGCAGCAGTTTGAAATAAGAATGAAAAAACACCTAACGAACAAAGCTTTGTGACATATTACAAAACTTAATATATGTCTTTTTGTGCATCACCCTTGTGCTGTGAATGGCTGGATTGCGATTGGATTTGTTCTCTTTAGTACATCAGATACATTCATCTTTTTTCCTCACTTTACCAAGTTCCCACATGGGAATAAACTGGAATCCATTGCTCCGAGTTAAAAAGATGAAGTATTGTGACATAAGACCAGAAAACCATGTGCTTAGGAATGTGCTCTTTCATCAGTCTCAGTCATGGACCAGAGGTGCTTACACCTGCCCACAGGATGCCCTCCCCCCCCAGCCACCCCTCACCACCCCTTACAGTGCAGCTTACTTACTCTATCATTTCCTCAGGAGGCTCATTTGCTCAGGGGGCTCTATCAGAATGTATGAGAGACTGAGTGATCCACAACTGATCATGATAAGAGATCCTGAAAAACTGCACTGTTGGGAGGGGAGAGAGGGCACTTGAGAACAGAATTGAGCACCCATACCTATACTATGTCAAGGCTTTCTCTTCACTGTTCCCTAAGACCTAAAAAGTTGAACCTAAAAATCTAACAGTTAAACATTTTCAGTGCAAAAAAAAAGAGAAAAAAGCAATGTACTCCTTATGTCACAAAGCACTCTACGCTTATGAAATGTAGAGTGAATTACATCTCCCGTAATCCACAGATAGCAACCGGCTAGTAAGTATCCTGATAAAACTGCTCAAATCTGAAATATTAACCTATTTGTAAATCTCATTGCAAGCCAAGTCAATGGACACCTATCTAGCAGTAAATCGTTTCTGGCCAGAGTAACAAACTGTACACCTATCTGAAATGCAAAGTTTGAAAAACAAGCAATGATAAAAAATCAAACCAAAAAACAATAACAAATAAATAAAATCTCCTTGTCCAAAATGGCTTTTCCCACGATGTTCCAAAAGTCTTGCCTATATATAAATGAGAGTGCAAAAGGGAAGAGAAACGCAGTTTTGGTGCTTTCTATTAAGTTGTAGATATAGATGCAGCATTTTGAAATAAGAATGAAAAAACGTCTAACGACCAAAGCTTTGTGACATATTACAAAACTTAATATATGTCTTTTTGTGCATCACCCTTGTGCTGTGAATGGCTGGTTTGCAATTGGATTTCTTCTCTTTAGTACATCAGATACATTCATCTTTTTTCCTAACTTTACCACGTTCCTACATGGGAATAAACTGGAATCCATTGCACCGAGTTAAAAAGATGAAGTATTGTGACATAAGACCAGAAAACCATGTGCTTAGGAATGTGCTCTTTCATCAGTCTCAGTCATGGACCAGAGGTGCTCAAACCTGCCCACAGGATGCCCTCCCCTCCCAGCCACCCCTCACCACCCCTTACAGTGCAGCTTACTTACTCTATCATTTCCTCAGGAGGCTCATTTGCTCAGGGGGCTCTATCAGAATGTATGAGAGACTGAGTGATCCACAACTGATCATGATAAGAGATCCTGAAAAGCTGCATTGTTGGGAGGGGAGAGAGGGCACTTGAGAACAGATTTGAGCACCCATACCTATACTATGTCAAGGGTTTTTCTTCACTGTTCCCTAAGACCTAAAAAGATGAACCTAAAAATCTGACAGTTAAACAGTTTCAGTGCAAAAAAAAGAGAAAAAAGCAATGTACTCCTTATGTCACAAAGCACCCTACGCTTATGGAATGTAGAGTGAATTACATCTCCCGTAATCCACAGATAGCTACCGGCTAGTAAGTATCCTGATAAAACTGCTCAAATCTGAAATATTAACCTATTTGTAAATCTCATTGCAAGCCAAGTCAATGAACACCTATCTAGCAGTAAATCGTTTCTGGCCAGAGTAACAAACTGTACACCTATCTGACATGCAAAGTTTGAAAAACAAGCAATGATAAAAAATCAAACCAAAAAACAATAACAAATAAATAAAATCTCCTTGTCCAAAATTGCTTTTCCCACGATGTTCCAAAAGTCTTGCCTATATGCAAATGAGAGTGCAAAAGGGAAGAGAAATGCAGTTTTGGTGCCTTCTATTAAGTTGTTAGACTCAAAACAATTGTTCTTTGTGCCAAAAGAAGTGAAGATCAGCTAGAAGGAGGGTCAGCATGTATTGGAAATAATTTTCTCTATTAGCCCTAAGTTTGCTGAAAAGCTGATGGTGTTCATAAAAGATATAGTCTATTCTTTTTTTCTCTTCAAGCTAGATATAGATGCAGCAGTTTGAAATAAGAATGAAAAAACGCCTAACGAACAAAGCTTTGTGACATATTACAAAACTTAATATATGTCTTTTTGTGCATCACCCTTGTGCTGTGAATGGCTGGATTGCGATTCAATTTGTTCTCTTTAGTACATCAGATACATTCATCTTTTTTCCTCACTTTACCAAGTTCCCACATGGGAATAAACTGGAATCTATTGCACCGAGTTAAAAAGATGAAGTATTGTGACATAAGACCAGAAAACCATGTGCTTAGGAATGTGCTCTTTCATCAGTCTCAGTCATGGACCAGAGGTGCTTACACCTGCCCACAGGATGCCCTCCCCCCCAGCCACCCCTCACCACCCCTTACAGTGCAGCTTACTTACTCTATCATTTCCTCAGGAGGCTCATTTGCTCAGGGGGCTCTATCAGAATGTATGAGAGACTGAGTGATCCACAACTGATCATGATAAGAGATCCTGAAAAGCTGCACTGTTGGGAGGGGAGAGAGGGCACTTGAGAACAGATTTGAGCACCCATACCTATACTATGTCAAGGCTTTTTCTTCACTGTTCCCTAAGACCTAAAAAGTTGAACCTAAAAATCTGACAGTTAAACATTTTCAGTGCAAAAAAAAGAGAAAAAAGCAATGTACTCCTTATGTCACAAAGCACTCTACGCTTATGGAATGTAGAGTGAATTACATCTCCCGTAATCCACAGATAGCAACCGGCTAGTAAGTATCCTGATAAAACTGCTCAAATCTGAAATATTAACCTATTTGTAAATCTCATTGCAAGCCAAGTCAATGAACACCTATCTAGCAGTAAATCGTTTCTGGCAGAGTAAGAAACTGTACACCTATCTGACATGCAAAGTTTGAAAAACAAGCAATGATAAAAAATCAAACCAAAAAACAATAACAAATAAATAAAATCTCCTTGTCCAAAATTGCTTTTCCCACGATGTTCCAAAAGTCTTGCCTATATGCAAATGAGAGTGCAAAAGGGAAGAGAAACGCAGTTTTGGTGCTTTCTATTAAGTTGTAGATATAGATGCAGCAGTTTGAAATAAGAATGAAAAAACGCCTAACGAACAAAACTTTGTGACATATTACAAAACTTAATATATGTCTTTTTGCGCATCACACTTGTGCTGTGAATGGCTGGTTTACAATTGGATTTGTTCTCTTTAGTACATCAGATACATTCATCTTTTTTCCTCACTTTACCACGTTCCTACATGGGAATAAACTGGAATCCATCGCACCGAGTTAAAAAGATGAAGTATTGTGACATAAGACCAGAAAACCATGTGCTTAGGAATGTGCTCTTTCATCAGTCTCAGTCATGGACCAGAGGTGCTCAAACTTGCCCACAGGATGCACTCCCCCCCCCCAGCCACCCCTCACCACCCCTTACAGTGCAGCTTACTTACTCTATCATTTCCTCAGGAGGCTCATTTGCTCAGGGGGCTCTATCAGAATGTATGAGAGACTGAGTGATCCACAACTGATCATGATAAGAGATCCTGAAAAGCTGCACTGTTGGGAGGGGAGAGAGGGCACTTGAGAACAGATTTGAGCACCCATACCTATACTATGTCAAGGCTTTTTCTTCACTGTTCCCTAAGACCTAAAAAGTTGAACCTAAAAATCTGACAGTTAAACATTTTCAGTGCAAAAAAAAAGAGAAAAAAGCAATGTACTCCTTATGTCACAAAGCACTCTACGCTTATGGAATGTAGAGTGAATTACATCTCCCGTAATCCACAGATAGCAACCGGCTATTAAGTATCCTGATAAAACTGCTCAAATCTGAAATATTAACCTATTTGTAAATCTCATTGCAAGCCAAGTCAATGAACACCTATCTAGCAGTAAATCGTTTCTGGCCAGAGTAACAAACTGTACACCTATCTGATACGCAAAGGTTGAAAAACAAGCAATGATAAAAAATCAAACCAAAAAACAATAACAAATAAATAAAATCTCCTTGTCCAAAATTGCTTTTCCCACAATGTTCCAAAAGTCTTGCCTAAATGCAAATGAGAGTGCAAAAGGGAAGTGAAACGCAGTTTTGGTGCTTTCTATTAAGTTGTAGATATAGATGCAGCAGTTTGAAATAAGAATGAAAAAATGGCTAACGACCAAAGCTTTGTGACATATTACAAAACTTAATATATGTCTTTTTGTGCATCACCCTTGTGCTGTGAATGGCTGGTTTGCAATTGGATTTGTTCTCTTTAGTACATCTGATACATTCATCTTTTTTCCTCACTTTACCACGTTCCTACATGGGAATAAACTGGAATCCATCGCACCGAGTTAAAAAGATGAAGTATTGTGACATAAGACCAGAAAACCATGTGCTTAGGAATGTGCTCTTTCATCAGTCTCAGTCATGGACCAGAGGTGCTCAAACCTGCCCACAGGATGCCCTCCCCTCCCAGCCACCCCTCACCACCCCTTACAGTGCAGCTTACTTACTCTATCATTTCCTCAGGAGGCTCATTTGCTCAGGGGGCTCTATCAGAATGTATGAGAGACTGAGTGATCCACAACTGATCATGATAAGAGATCCTGAAAAGCTGCACTGTTGGGAGGGGAGAGAGGGCACTTGAGAACAGATTTGAGCACCCATACCTACACTATGTCAAGGCTTTTTCTTTACTGTTCCCTAAGACCTAAGAAGTTGAACCTAAAAATCTGACAGTTAAACATTTTCAGTGCAAAAAAAAGAGAAAAAAGCAATGTACTCCTTATGTCACAAAGCACTGTATGCTTATGGAATGTAGAGTGAATTACATCTCCCGTAATCCACAGATAGCAACCGGCTAGTAAGTATCCTAATAAAACTGCTCAAATCTGAAATATTAACCTATTTGTAAATCTCATTGCAAGCCAAGTCAATGAACACCTATCTAGTAGTAAATCGTTTCTGGCCAGAGTAACAAACTGTACACCTATCTGACATGCAAAGTTTGAAAAACAAGCAATGATAAAAAATCAAACCAAAAAACAATAACAAATAAATAAAATCTCCTTGTCCAAAATTGCTTTTCCCACGATGTTCCAAAAGTCTTGCCTATATGCAAATGAGAGTGCAAAAGGGAAGAGAAACGCAGTTTTGGTGCCTTCTATTAAGTTGTTAGACTCAAAACAATTGTTCTTTGTGCCAAAAGAAGTGAAGATCAGCTAGAAGGAGGGTCAGCATGTATTGGAAATAATTTTCTCTATTAGCCCTAAGTTTGCTGAAAAGCTGATGGTGTTCATAAAAGATATAGTCTATTCTTTTTTCTCTTCAAGCTAGATATAGATGCAGCAGTTTGAAATAAGAATGAAAAAACACCTAACGAACAAAGCTTTGTGACATATTACAAAACTTAATATATGTCTTTTTGTGCATCACCCTTGTGCTGTGAATGGCTGGATTGCGATTGGATTTGTTCTCTTTAGTACATCAGATACATTCATCTTTTTTCCTCACTTTACCAAGTTCCCACATGGGAATAAACTGGAATCCATTGCTCCGAGTTAAAAAGATGAAGTATTGTGACATAAGACCAGAAAACCATGTGCTTAGGAATGTGCTCTTTCATCAGTCTCAGTCATGGACCAGAGGTGCTTACACCTGCCCACAGGATGCCCTCCCCCCCCAGCCACCCCTCACCACCCCTTACAGTGCAGCTTACTTACTCTATCATTTCCTCAGGAGGCTCATTTGCTCAGGGGGCTCTATCAGAATGTATGAGAGACTGAGTGATCCACAACTGATCATGATAAGAGATCCTGAAAAGCTGCACTGTTGGGAGGGGAGAGAGGGCACTTGAGAACAGATTTGAGCACCCATACCTATACTATGTCAAGGCTTTTTCTTCACTGTTCCCTAAGACCTAAAAAGTTGAACCTAAAAATCTGACAGTTAAACATTTTCAGTGCAAAAAAAAAGAGAAAAAAGCAATGTACTCCTTATGTCACAAAGCACTCTACGCTTATGGAATGTAGAGTGAATTACATCTCCCGTAATCCACAGATAGCAACCGGCTAGTAAGTATCCTGATAAAACTGCTCAAATCTGAAATATTAACCTATTTGTAAATCTCATTGCAAGCCAAGTCAATGAACACCTATCTAGCAGTAAATCGTTTCTGGCCAGAGTAACAAACTGTACACCTATCTGACATGCAAAGGTTGAAAAACAAGCAATGATAAAAAATCAAACCAAAAAACAATAACAAATAAATAAAATCTCCTTGTCCAAAATTGCTTTTCCCACAATGTTCCAAAAGTCTTGCCTATATGCAAATGAGAGTGCAAAAGGGAAGAGAAACACAGTTTTGGTGCTTTCTATTAAGTTGTAGATATAGATGCAGCAGTTTGAAATAAGAATGAAAAAACGCCTAACGAACAAAGCTTTGTGACATATTACAAAACTTCATATATGTCTTTTTGTGCATCACCCTTGTGCTGTGAATGGCTGGTTTGCAATTGGATTTCTTCTCTTTAGTACATCAGATACATTCATCTTTTTTCCTCACTTTACCACGTTCCTACATGGGAATAAACTGGAATCCATCGCACCGAGTTAAAAAGATGAAGTATTGTGACATAAGACCAGAAAACCATGTGCTTAGGAATGTGCTCTTTCATCAGTCTCAGTCATGGACCAGAGGTGCTCAAACCTGCCAACAGGATGCCCTCCCCTCCCAGCCACCCCTCACCACCCCTTACAGTGCAGCTTACTTACTCTATCATTTCCTCAGGAGGCTCATTTGCTCAGGGGGCTCTATCAGAATGTATGAGAGACTGAGTGATCCACAACTGATCATGATAAAAGATCCTGAAAAGCTGCACTGTTGGGAGGGGAGAGAGGGCACTTGAGAACAGATTTGAGCACCCATACCTATACTATGTCAAGGCTTTTTCTTCACTGTTCCCTAAGACCTAAAAAGTTGAACCTAAAAATCTGACAGTTAAACATTTTCAGTTCAAAAAAAAGAGAAAAAAGCAATATACTCCTTATGTCACAAAGCACTCTACGTGTATGGAATGTAGAGTGAATTACTTCTCCCGTAATCCACAGATAGCAACCGGCTAGTAAGTATCCTGATAAAACTGCTCAAATCTGAAATATTAACCTATTTGTAAATCTCATTGCAAGCCAAGTCAATGAACACCTATCTAGCAGTAAATCGTTTCTGGCCAGAGTAACAAACTGTACACCTATCTGACATGCAAAGTTTGAAAAACAAGCAATGATAAAAAATCAAACCAAAAAACAATAACAAATAAATAAAATATCCTTGTCCAAAATTGCTTTTCCCACGATGTTCCAAAAGTCTTGCCTATATGCAAATGAGAGTGCAAAAGGGAAGAGAAACGCAGTTTTGGTGCTTTCTATTAAGTTGTAGATATAGATGCAGCAGTTTGAAATAAGAATGAAAAAACGCCCAACGAACAAAGCTTTGTGACATATTACAAAACTTAATATATGTCTTTTTGTGCATCACCCTTGTGGTGTGAATGGCTGGTTTGCAATTGGATTTGTTCTCTTTAGTACATCAGATACATTCATCTTTTTTCCTCACTTTACCACGTTCCTACATGGGAATAAACTGGAATCCATCGCACCGAGTTAAAAAGATGAAGTATTGTGACATAAGACCAGAAAACCATGTGCTTAGGAATGTGCTCTTTCATCAGTCTCAGTCATGGACCAGAGGTGCTCAAACCTGCCCACAGGATGCCCTCCCCCCCCCAGCCACCCCTCACCACCCCTTACAGTGCAGCTTACTTACTCTATCATTTCCTCAGGAGGCTCATTTGCTCAGGGGGCTCTATCAGAATGTATGCGAGACTGAGTGATCCACAACTGATCATGATAAGAGATCCTGAAAAGCTGCACTGTTGGGAGGGGAGAGAGGGCACTTGAGAACAGATTTGAGCACCCATACCTATACTATGTCAAGGCTTTTTCTTCACTGTTCCCTAAGACCTAAAAAGTTGAACCTAAAAATCTGACAGTTAAACATTTTCAGTGCAAAAAAAAGAGAAAAAAGAAATGTACTCCTTATGTCACAAAGCACTCTACGCTTATGGAATGTAGAGTGAATTACATCGCCCGTAATCCACAGGTAGCAACCGGCTAGTAAGTATCCTGATAAAACTGCTCAAATCTGAAATATTAACCTATTTGTAAATCTCATTGCAAGCCAAGTCAATGAACACCTATCTAGCAGTAAATCGTTTCTGGCCAGAGTAAGAAACTGTACACCTATCTGACATGCAAAGTTTGAAAAACAAGCAATGATAAAAAATCAAACCAAAAACCAATAACAAATAAATAAAATCTCCTTTTCCAAAATTGCTTTTCCCACGATGTTCCAAAAGTCTTGCCTATATGCAAATGAGAGTGCAAAAGGGAAGAGAAACGCAGATTTGGTGCTTTCTATTAAGTTGTACATATAGATGCAGCAGTTTGAAATAAGAATGAAAAAATGCCTAACGACCAAAGCTTTGTGACATATTACAAAACTTAATATATGTCTTTTTGTGCATCACCCTTGTACTGTGAATGGCTGGTTTGCAATTGGATTTGTTCTCTTTAGTACATCTGATACATTCATCTTTTTTCCTCACTTTACCACGTTCCTACATGGGAATAAACTGGAATCCATCGCACCGAGTTAAAAAGATGAAGTATTGTGACATAAGACCAGAAAACCATGTGCTTAGGAATGTGCTCCTTATGTCACAAAGCACTCTATGCTTATGGAATGTAGAGTGAATTACATCTCCCGTAATCCACAGATAGCAACCGGCTAGTAAGTATCCTGATAAAACTGCTCAAATCTGAAATATTAACCTATTTGTAAATCTCATTGCAAGCCAAGTCAATGAACACCTATCTAGCAGTAAATCGTTTCTGGCCAGATTAAGAAACTGTACACCTATCTGACATGCAAAGTTTGAAAAACAAGCAATGATAAAAAATCAAACCAAAAAACAATAACAAATAAATAAAATCTCCTTGTCCAAAATTGCTTTTCCCACGATGTTCCAAAAGTCTTGCCTATATGCAAATGAGAGTGCAAAAGGGAAGAGAAACGCAGTTTTGGTGCTTTCTATTAAGTTGTAGATATAGATGCAGCATTTTGAAATAAGAATGAAAAAACGTCTAACGAACAAAACTTTGTGACATATTACAAAACTTAATATATGTCTTTTTGTGCATCACCCTTGTGCTATGAATGGCTGGTTTGCAATTGGATTTTTTCTCTTTAGTACATCTGATACATTCATCTTTTTTCCTCACTTTACCACGTTCCTACATGGGAATAAACTGGAATCCATCGCTCCGAGTTAAAAAGATGAAGTATTGTGACATAAGACCAGAAAACCATGTGCTTAGGAATGTGCTCTTTCATCAGTCTCAGTCATGGACCAGAGGTGCTCAAACCTGCCCACAGGATGCCCTCCCCTCCCAGCCACCCCTCACCACCCCTTACAGTGCAGCTTACTTACTCTATCATTTCCTCAGGAGGCTCATTTGCTCAGGGGGCTCTATCAGAATGTATGAGAGACTGAGTGATCCACAACTGATCATGATAAGAGATCCTGAAAAGCTGCACTGTTGGGAGGGGAGAGAGGGCACTTGAGAACAGATTTGAGCACCCATACCTATACTATGTCAAGGCTTTTTCTTCACTGTTCCATAAGACCTAAAAAGTTGAACCTAAAAATCTGACAGTTAAACATTTTCAGTGCAAAAAAAAGAGAAAAAAGCAATGTACTCCTTATGTCACAAAGCACTCTATGCTTATGGAATGTAGAGTGAATTACATCTCCCGTAATCCACAGATAGCAACCGGCTAGTAAGTATCCTGATAAAACTGCTCAAATCTGAAATATTAACCTATTTGTAAATCTCATTGCAAGCCAAGTCAATGAACACCTATCTAGCAGTAAATCGTTTCTGGCCAGAGTAAGAAACTGTACACCTATCTGACATGCAAAGTTTGAAAAACAAGCAATGATAAAAAATCAAACCAAAAAACAATAACAAATAAATAAAATCTCCTTCTCCAAAATTGCTTTTCGAACGATGTTCCAAAAGTCTTGCCTATATGCAAATGAGAGTGCAAAAGGGAAGAGAAACACAGTTTTGGTGCTTTCTATTAAGTTGTAGATATAGATGCAGCAGTTTGAAATAAGAATGAAAAAACGTCTAACGAACAAAACTTTGTGACATATTACAAAACTTAATATATGTCTTTTTGTGCATCACCCTTGTGCTGTGAATGGCTGGTTTGCAATTGGATTTCTTCTCTTTAGTACATCAGATACATTCATCTTTTTTCCTAACTTTACCACGTTCCAACATGGGAATAAACTGGAATCCATCGCACCGAGTTAAAAAGATGAAGTATTGTGACATAAGACCAGAAAACCATGTGCTTAGGAATGTGCTCTTTCATCAGTCTCAGTCATGGACCAGAGGTGCTCAAACCTGCCCACAGGATGCCCTCCCCCCCCCAGCCACCCCTCACCACCCCTTACAGTGCAGCTTACTTACTCTATCATTTCCTCAGGAGGCTCATTTGCTCAGGGGGCTCTATTAGAATGTATGAGAGACTGAGTGATCCACAACTGATCATGATAAGAGATCCTGAAAAGCTGCACTGTTGGGAGGGGAGAGAGGGCACTTGAGAACAGATGTGAGCACCCATACCTATACTATGTCAAGGCTTTTTCTTCACTGTTCCCTAAGACCTAAAAAGTTGAACCTAAAAACCTGACAGTTAAACATTTTCAGTGCAAAAAAAAGAGAAAAAAGCAATGTACTCCTTATGTCACAAAGCACTCTACGCTTATGGAATGTAGAGTGAATTACATCTCCCGTAATCCACAGATAGCAACCGGCTAGTAAGTATCCTGATAAAACTGCTCAAATCTGAAATATTAACCTATTTGTAAATCTCATTGCAAGCCAAGTCAATGAACACCTATCTAGCAGTAAATCGTTTCTGGCCAGAGTAAGAAACTGTACACCTATCTGACATGCAAAGTTTGAAAAACAAGCAATGATAAAAAATCAAACCAAAAAACAATAACAAATAAATAAAATCTCCTTGTTCAAAATTGCTTTTCCCACGATGATCCAAAAGTCTTGCCTATATGCAAATGAGAGTGCAAAAGGGAAGAGAAACGCAGTTTTGGTGCTTTCTATTAAGTTGTAGATATAGATGCAGCAGTTTGAAATAAGAATGAAAAAACGCCTAACGAACAAAGCTTTGTGACATATTACAAAACTTAATATATGTCTTTTTGTGCATCACCCTTGTGCTGTGAATGGCTGGTTTGCAACTGGATTTGTTCTCTTTAGTACATCAGATACATTCATCGTTTTTCCTCACTTTACCACGTTCCTACATGGGAATAAACTGGAATCCATCGCACCGAGTTAAAAAGATGAAGTATTGTGACATAAGACCAGAAAACCATGTGCTTAGGAATGTGCTCTTTCATCAGTCTCAGTCATGGACCAGAGGTGCTCAAACCTGCCCACAGTATGCCCTCCCCCCCCCAGCCACCCCTCACCACCCCTTACAGTGCAGCTTACTTACTCTATCATTTCCTCAGGAGGCTCATTTGCTCAGGGGGCTCTATCAGAATGTATGAGAGACTGAGTGATCCACAATTGATCATGATAAGAAATCCTGAAAAGCTGCACTGTTGGGAGGGGAGAGAGGGCACTTGAGGACAGATTTGAGCACCCATACCTATACTATGTCAAGGCTTTTTCTTCACTGTTCCCTAAGACGTAAAAAGTTGAACCTAAAAACCTGACAGTTAAACATTTTCAGTGCAAAAAAAAGAGAAAAAAGCAATGTACTCCTTATGTCACAAAGCACTCTACGCTTATGGAATGTAGAGTGAATTACATCTCCCGTAATCCACAGATAGCAACCGTCTAGTAAGTATCCTGATAAACTGCTCAAATCTGAAATATTAACCTATTTGTAAATCTCATTGCAAGCCAAGTCAATGAACACCTATCTAGCAGTAAATCGTTTCTGGCCAGAGTAACAAACTGTACACCTATCTGACATGCAAAGTTTGAAAAACAAGCAATGATAAAAAATCAAACCAAAAAACAGTAACAAATAAATAAAATCTCCTTGTCCAAAATTGCTTTTCCCACGATGTTCCAAAAGTCTTGCCTATATGCAAATGAGAGTGCAAAAGGGAAGAGAAACGCAGTTTTGGTGCTTTCTATTAAGTTGTAGATATAGATGCAGCAGTTTGAAATAAGAATGAAAAAATGCCTAACGACCAAAGCTTTGTGACATATTACAAAACTTAATATATGTCTTTTTGTGCATCACGCTTGTGCTATGAATGGCTGGTTTGCAATTGGATTTGTTCTCTTTAGTACATCTGATACATTCATCTTTTTTCCTCACTTTACCACGTTCCTACATGGGAATAAACTGGAATCCATCGCTCCGAGTTAAAAAGATGAAGTATTGTGACATAAGACCAGAAAACCATGTGCTTAGGAATGTGCTCTTTCATCAGTCTCAGTCATGGACCAGAGGTGCTCAAACCTGCCCACAGGATGCCCTCCCCTCCCAGCCACCCCTCACCACCCATTACAGTGCAGCTTACTTACTCTATCATTTCCTCAGGAGGCTCATTTGCTCAGGGGGCTCTATCAGAATGTATGAGAGACTGAGTGATCCACAACTGATCATGATAAGAGATCCTGAAAAGCTGCACTGTTGGGAGGGGAGAGAGGGCACTTGAGAACAGATTTGAGCACCCATACCTATACTATGTCAAGGCTTTTTCTTCACTGTTCCCTAAGACCTAAAAAGTTGAACCTAAAAATCTGACAGTTAAACATTTTCAGTGCAAAAAAAAGAGAAAAAAGCAATGTACTCCTTATGTCACAAAGCACTCTATGCTTATGGAATGTAGAGTGAATTACATCTCCCGTAATCCACAGATAGCAACCGGCTAGTAAGTATCCTGATAAAACTGCTCAAATCTGAAATATTAACCTATTTGTAAATCTCATTGCAAGCCAAGTCAATGAACACCTATCTAGCAGTAAATCGTTTCTGGCCAGAGTAACAAACTGTACACCTATCTGACATGCAAAGTTTGAAAAACAAGGAATGATAAAAAATCAAACCAAAAAACAATAACAAACAAATAAAATCTCCTTGTCCAAAATTGCTTTTCGAACGATGTTCCAAAAGTCTTGCCTATATGCAAATGAGAGTGCAAAAGGGAAGAGAAACGCAGTGTTGGTGCTTTCTATTAAGTTGTAGATATAGATGCAGCAGTTTGAAATAAGAATGAAAAAACGCCTAACGAACAAAGCTTTGTGACATATTACAAAACTTAATATATGTCTTTTTGTGCATCACCCTTGTGCTGTGAATGGCTGGTTTGCAATTGGATTTCTTCTCTTTAGTACATCAGATACATTCATCTTTTTTCCTAACTTTACCACGTTCCAACATGGGAATAAACTGGAATCCATCGCACCGAGTTAAAAAGATGAAGTATTGTGACATAAGACCAGAAAACCATGTGCTTAGGAATGTGCTCTTTCATCAGTCTCAGTCATGGACCAGATGTGCTCAAACCTGCCCACAGGATGCCCTCCCCCCCCCAGCCACCCCTCACCACCCCTTACAGTGCAGCTTACTTACTCTATCATTTCCTCAGGAGGCTCATTTGCTCAGGGGGCTCTATCAGAATGTATGAGAGACTGAGTGATCCACAACTGATCATGATAAGAGATCCTGAAAAGCTGCACTGTTGGGAGGGGAGAGAGGGCACTTGAGAACAGATTTGAGCACCCATACCTATACTATGTCAAGGCTTTTTCTTCACTGTTCCCTAAGACCTAAAAAGTTGAACCTAAAAACCTGACAGTTAAACATTTTCAGTGCAAAAAAAAGAGAAAAAAGCAATGTACTCCTTATGTCACAAAGCACTCTACGCTTATGGAATGTAGAGTGAATTACATCTCCCGTAATCCACAGATAGCAACCGGCTAGTAAGTATCCTGATAAAACTGCTCAAATCTGAAATATTAACCTATTTGTAAATCTCACTGCAAGCCAAGTCAATGAACACCTATCTAGCAGTAAATCGTTTCTGGCCAGAGTAAGAAACTGTACACCTATCTGACATGCAAAGTTTGAAAAACAAGCAATGATAAAAAATCAAACCAAAAAAGAATAACAAATAAATAAAATCTCCTTTTCCAAAATTGCTTTTCCCACGATGTTCCAAAAGTCATGCCTATATGCAAATGAGAGTGCAAAAGGGAAGAGAAACGCAGTTTTGGTGCTTTCTATTAAGTTGTACATATAGATGCAGCAGTTTGAAATAAGAATGAAAAAATGCCTAACGACCAAAGCTTTGTGACATATTACAAAACTTAATATATGTCTTTTTGTGCATCACCCTTGTGCTGTGAATGGCTGGTTTGCAATTGGATTTGTTCTCTTTAGTACATCTGATACATTCATCTTTTTTCCTCACTTTACCACGTTCCTACATGGGAATAAACTGGAATCCATCGCACCGAGTTAAAAAGATGAAGTATTGTGACATAAGACCAGAAAACCATGTGCTTAGGAATGTGCTCCTTATGTCACAAAGCACTCTATGCTTATGGAATGTAGAGTGAATTACATCTCCCGTAATCCACAGATAGCAACCGGCTAGTAAGTATCCTGATAAAACTGCTCAAATCTGAAATATTAACCTATTTGTAAATCTCATTGCAAGCCAAGTCAATGAACACCTATCTAGCAGTAAATCGTTTCTGGCCAGAGTAACAAACTGTACACCTATCTGACATGCAAAGTTTGAAAAACAAGCAATGATAAAAAATCAAACCAAAAAACAATAACAAATAAATAAAATCTCCTTGTCCAAAATTGCTTTTCGAACGATGTTCCAAAAGTCTTGCCTATATGCAAATGAGAGTGCAAAAGGGAAGAGAAACGCAGTTTTGGTGCTTTCTATTAAGTTGTAGATATAGATGCAGCATTTTGAAATAAGAATGAAAAAACGTCTAACGAACAAAACTTTGTGACATATTACAAAACTTAATATATGTCTTTTTGTGCATCACCCTTGTGCTGTGAATGGCTGGTTTGCAATTGGATTTCTTCTCTTTAGTACATCAGATACATTCATATTTTTTCCTAACTTTACCACGTTCCAACATGGGAATAAACTGGAATCCATCGCACCGAGTTAAAAAGATGAAGTATTGTGACATAAGACCAGAAAACCATGTGCTTAGGAATGTGCTCTTTCATCAGTCTCAGTCATGGACCAGAGGTGCTCAAACCTGCCCACAGGATGCCCCCCCCCCCCCCAGCCACCCCTTACAGTGCAGCTTACTTACTCTATCATTTCCTCAGGAGGCTCATTTGCTCAGGGGGCTCTATCAGAAAGTATGAGAGACTGAGTGATCCACAACTGATCATGATAAGAGATCCTGAAAAGCTGCACTGTTGGGAGGGGAGAGAGGGCACTTGAGAACAGATTTGAGCACCCATACCTATACTATGTCAAGGCTTTTTCTTCACTGTTCCCTAAGACCTAAAAAGTTGAACCTAAAAATCTGACAGTTAAACATTTTCAGTGCAAAAAAAAGAGAAAAAAGCAATGTACTCCTTATATCACAAAGCACTCTACGCTTATGGAATGTAGAGTGAATTACATCTCCCGTAATCCACAGATAGCAACCGGCTAGTAAGTATCCTGATAAACTGCTCAAATCTGAAATATTAACCTATTTGTAAATCTCATTGCAAGCCAAGTCAATGAACACCTATCTAGCAGTAAATCGTTTCTGGCCAGAGTAACAAACTGTACACCTATCTGACATGCAAAGTTTGAAAAACAAGCAATGATAAAAAATCAAACCAAAAAACAATAACAAATAAATAAAATCTCCTTGTCCAAAACTGCTTTTCCCACGATGTTCCAAAAGTCTTGCCTATTTGCAAATGAGAGTGCAAAAGGGAAGCGAAACGCAGTTTTGGTGCTTTCCATTAAGTTGTAGATATAGATGCAGCAGTTTGAAATAAGAATGAAAAAACGCCTAACGAACAAAGCTTTGTGACATAATACAAAACTTAATATATGTCTTTTTGTGCATCACCCTTGTGCTGTGAATGGCTGGTTTGCAATTGGATTTGTTCTCTTTAGTACATAGATACATTCATCTTTTTTCCTCACTTTACCACGTTCCTACATGGGAATAAACTGGAATCCATCGCACCGAGTTAAAAAGATGAAGAAGTATTGTGACATAAGACCAGAAAACCATGTGCTTAGGAATGTGCTCTTTCATCAGTCTCAGTCATGGACCAGAGGTGCTCAAACCTGCCCACAGGATGCCCTCCCCCCCCCAGCCACCCCTCACCACCCCTTACAGTGCAGCTTACTTACTCTATCATTTCCTCAGGAGGCTCATTTGCTCAGGGGGCTCTATTAGAATGTATGAGAGACTGAGTGATCCACAACTGATCATGATAAGAGATCCTGAAAAGCTGCACTGTTGGGAGGGGAGAGAGGGCACTTGAGAACAGATCTGAGCACCCATACCTATACTATGTCAAGGCTTTTTCTTCACTGTTCCCTAAGACCTAAAAAGTTGAACCTAAAAATCTGACAGTTAAACATTTTCAGTGCAAAAAAAAGAGAAAAAAGCAATGTACTCCTTATGTCACAAAGCACTCTACGCTTATGGAATGTAGAGTGAATTACATCTCCCGTAATCCACAGATAGGAACCGGCTAGTAAGTATCCTGATAAAACTGCTCAAATCTGAAATATTAACCTATTTGTAAATCTCATTGCAAGCCAAGTCAATGAACACCTATCTAGCAGTAAATCGTTTCTGGCAGAGTAAGAAACTGTACACCTATCTGACATGCAAAGTTTGAAAAACAAGCAATGATAAAAAATCAAACCAAAAAACAATAACAAATAAATAAAATCTCCTTGTCCAAAATTGCTTTTCCCACGATGTTCCAAAAGTCTTGCCTATATGCAAATGAGAGTGCAAAAGGGAAGAGAAACGCAGTTTTGGTGCTTTCTATTAAGTTGTAGCTATAGATGCAGCAGTTTGAAATAAGAATGAAAAAATGCCTAACGACCAAAGCTTTGTGACATATTACAAAACTTAATATATGTCTTTTTGTGCATCACCCTTGTGCTGTGAATGGCTGGTTTGCAATTGGATTTGTTCTCTTTAGTACATCAGATACATTCATCTTTTTTCCTCACTTTACCACGTTCCTACATGGGAATAAACTGGAATCCATCGCACCGAGTTAAAAGATGAAGTATTGTGACATAAGACCAGAAAACCATGTGCTTAGGAATGTGCTCTTTCATCAGTCTCAGTCATGGACCAGAGGTGCTCAAACCTGCCCACAGGATGCCCTCCCCCCCAGCCACCCCTCACCACCCCTTACAGTGCAGCTTACTTACTCTATCATTTCCTCAGGAGGCTCATTTGCTCAGGGGGCTCTATCAGACTGTATGAGAGACTGAGTGATCCACAACTGATCATGATAAGAGATCCTGAAAAGCTGCACTGTTGGGAAGGGAGAGAGGGCACTTGAGAACAGATTTGAGCACCCATACCTATACTATGTCAAGGCTTTTTCTTCACTGTTCCCTAAGACCTAAAAAGTTGAACCTAAAAATCTGACAGTTAAACATTTTCAGTGCAAAAAAAAGAGAAAAAAGCAATGTACTCCTTATGTCACAAAGCACTCTACGCTTATGGAATGTAGAGTGAATTACATCTCCCGTAATCCACAGATAGCAACCGGCTAGTAAATATCCTGATAAAACTGCTCAAATCTGAAATATTAATCTATTTGTAAATCTCATTGCAAGCCAAGTCAGTGAACACCTATCTAGCAGTAAATCGTTTCTGGCCAGAGTAACAAACTGTACACCTATCTGACATGCAAAGTTTGAAAAACAAGCAATGATAAAAAATCAAACCAAAAAACAATAACAAATAAATAAAATCTCCTTGTCCAAAACTGCTTTTCCCACGATGTTCCAAAAGTCTTGCCTATTTGCAAATGAGAGTGCAAAAGGGAAGCGAAACGCAGTTTTGGTGCTTTCCATTAAGTTGTAGATATAGATGCAGCAGTTTGAAATAAGAATGAAAAAACGCCTAACGAACAAAGCTTTGTGACATAATACAAAACTTAATATATGTCTTTTTGTGCATCACCCTTGTGCTGTGAATGGCTGGTTTGCAATTGGATTTGTTCTCTTTAGTATATAGATACATTCATCTTTTTTCCTCACTTTACCACGTTCCTACATGGGAATAAACTGGAATCCATCGCACCGAGTTAAAAAGATGAAGTATTGTGACATAAGACCAGAAAACCATGTGCTTAGGAATGTGCTCTTTCATCAGTCTCAGTCATGGACCAGAGGTGCTCAAACCTGCCCACAGGATGCCCTCCCCCCCCCAGCCACCCCTCACCACCCCTTACAGTGCAGCTTACTTACTCTATCATTTCCTCAGGAGGCTCATTTCTTCAGGGGGCTCTATCAGAAAGTATGAGAGACTGAGTGATCCACAACTGATCATGATAAGAGATCCTGAAAAGCTGCACTGTTGGGAGGGGAGAGAGGGCACTTGAGAACAGATTTGAGCACCCATACCTATACTATGTCAAGGCTTTTTCTTCACTGTTCCCTAAGACCTAAAAAGTTGAACCTAAAAATCTGACAGTTAAACATTTTCTTTGCAAAAAAAAGAGAAAAAAGCAATGTACCCCCTTATGTCACAAAGCACTCTATGCTTATGGAATGTAGAGTGAATTACATCTCCCGTAATCCACAGATAGGAACCGGCTAGTAAGTATCCTGATAAAACTGCTCAAATCTGAAATATTAACCTATTTGTAAATCTCATTGCAAGCCAAGTCAATGAACACCTATCTAGCAGTAAATCGTTTCTGGCAGAGTAAGAAACTGTACACCTATCTGACATGCAAAGTTTGAAAAACAAGCAATGATAAAAAATCAAACCAAAAAACAATAACAAATAAATAAAATCTCCTTGTCCAAAATTGCTTTTCCCACGATGTTCCAAAAGTCTTGCCTATATGCAAATGAGAGTGCAAAAGGGAAGAGAAACGCAGTTTTGGTGCTTTCTATTAAGTTGTAGCTATAGATGCAGCAGTTTGAAATAAGAATGAAAAAATGCCTAACGACCAAAGCTTTGTGACATATTACAAAACTTAATATATGTCTTTTTGTGCATCACCCTTGTGCTGTGAATGGCTGGTTTGCAATTGGATTTGTTCTCTTTAGTACATCAGATACATTCATCTTTTTTCCTCACTTTACCACGTTCCTACATGGGAATAAACTGGAATCCATCGCACCGAGTTAAAAAGATGAAGTATTGTGACATAAGACCAGAAAACCATGTGCTTAGGAATGTGCTCTTTCATCAGTCTCAGTCATGGACCAGAGGTGCTCAAACCTGCCCACAGGATGCCCTCCCCCCCAGCCACCCCTCACCACCCCTTACAGTGCAGCTTACTTACTCTATCATTTCCTCAGGAGGCTCATTTGCTCAGGGGGCTCTATCAGACTGTATGAGAGACTGAGTGATCCACAACTGATCATGATAAGAGATCCTGAAAAGCTGCACTGTTGGGAAGGGAGAGAGGGCACTTGAGAACAGATTTGAGCACCCATACCTATACTATGTCAAGGCTTTTTCTTCACTGTTCCCTAAGACCTAAAAAGTTGAACCTAAAAATCTGACAGTTAAACATTTTCAGTGCAAAAAAAAGAGAAAAAAGCAATGTACTCCTTATGTCACAAAGCACTCTACGCTTATGGAATGTAGAGTGAATTACATCTCCCGTAATCCACAGATAGCAACCGGCTAGTAAATATCCTGATAAAACTGCTCAAATCTGAAATATTAATCTATTTGTAAATCTCATTGCAAGCCAAGTCAGTGAACACCTATCTAGCAGTAAATCGTTTCTGGCCAGAGTAACAAACTGTACACCTATCTGACATGCAAAGTTTGAAAAACAAGCAATGATAAAAAATCAAACCAAAAAACAATAACAAATAAATAAAATCTCCTTGTCCAAAACTGCTTTTCCCACGATGTTCCAAAAGTCTTGCCTATTTGCAAATGAGAGTGCAAAAGGGAAGCGAAACGCAGTTTTGGTGCTTTCCATTAAGTTGTAGATATAGATGCAGCAGTTTGAAATAAGAATGAAAAAACGCCTAACGAACAAAGCTTTGTGACATAATACAAAACTTAATATATGTCTTTTTGTGCATCACCCTTGTGCTGTGAATGGCTGGTTTGCAATTGGATTTGTTCTCTTTAGTATATAGATACATTCATCTTTTTTCCTCACTTTACCACGTTCCTACATGGGAATAAACTGGAATCCATCGCACCGAGTTAAAAAGATGAAGTATTGTGACATAAGACCAGAAAACCATGTGCTTAGGAATGTGCTCTTTCATCAGTCTCAGTCATGGACCAGAGGTGCTCAAACCTGCCCACAGGATGCCCTCCCCCCCCCAGCCACCCCTCACCACCCCTTACAGTGCAGCTTACTTACTCTATCATTTCCTCAGGAGGCTCATTTCTTCAGGGGGCTCTATCAGAAAGTATGAGAGACTGAGTGATCCACAACTGATCATGATAAGAGATCCTGAAAAGCTGCACTGTTGGGAGGGGAGAGAGGGCACTTGAGAACAGATTTGAGCACCCATACCTATACTATGTCAAGGCTTTTTCTTCACTGTTCCCTAAGACCTAAAAAGTTGAACCTAAAAATCTGACAGTTAAACATTTTCTTTGCAAAAAAAAGAGAAAAAAGCAATGTACCCCTTATGTCACAAAGCACTCTATGCTTATGGAATGTAGAGTGAATTACATCTCCCGTAATCCACAGATAGCAACCGGCTAGTAAGTATCCTGATAAACTGCTCAAATCTGAAATATTAACCTATTTGTAAATCTCATTGCAAGCCAAGTCAATGAACACCTATCTAGCAGTAAATCGTTTCTGGCCAGAGTAACAAACTGTACACCTATCTGACATGCAAAGTTTGAAAAACAAGCAATGATAAAAAATCAAACCAAAAAACAATAACAAATAAATAAAATCTCCTTGTCCAAAATTGCTTTTTCTACGATGTTCCAAAAGTCTTGCCTATATGCAAATGAGAGTGCAAAAGGGAAGAGAAACGCAGTTTTGGTGCTTTCTATTAAGTTGTAGATATAGATGCAGCAGTTTGAAATAAGAATGAAAAAACGCCTAACGAACAAAGCTTTGTGACATAATACAAAACTTAATATATGTCTTTTTGTGCATCACCCTTGTGCTGTGAATGGCTGGTTTGCAATTGGATTTGTTCTCTTTAGTACATCAGATACATTCATCTTTTTTCCTCACTTTACCACGTTCATACATGGGAATAAACTGGAATCCATCGCACCGAGTTAAAAAGATGAAGTATTGTGACATAAGACCAGAAAACCATATGCTTAGGAATGTGCTCTTTCATCAGTCTCAGTCATGGACCAGAGGTGCTCAAACCTGCCCACAGGATGCCCTCCCCCCCCCCAGCCACCCCTCACCACCCCTTACAGTGCAGCTTACTTACTCTATCATTTCCTCAGGAGGCTCATTTGCTCAGGGGGCTCTATCAGAAAGTATGAGAGACTGAGTGATCCCCAACTGATCATGATAAGAGATCCTGAAAAGCTGCACTGTTGGGAGGGGAGAGAGGGCACTTGAGAACAGATTTGAGCACCCATACCTATACTATGTCAAGGCTTTTTCTTCACTGTTCCCTAAGACCTAAAAAGTTGAACCTAAAAATCTGACAGTTAAACATTTTCAGTGCAAAAAAAAGAGAAAAAAGCAATGTACTCCTTATATCACAAAGCACTCTACGCTTATGGAATGTAGAGTGAATTACATCTCCCGTAATCCACAGATAGCAACCGGCTAGTAAGTATCCTGATAAACTGCTCAAATCTGAAATATTAACCTATTTGTAAATCTCATTGCAAGCCAAGTCAATGAACACCTATCTAGCAGTAAATCGTTTCTGGCCAGAGTAACAAACTGTACACCTATCTGACATGCAAAGTTTGAAAAACAAGCAATGATAAAAAATCAAACCAAAAAACAATAACAAATAAATAAAATCTCCTTGTCCAAAATTGCTTTTCCTACGATGTTCCAAAAGTCTTGCCTATATGCAAATGAGAGTGCAAAAGGGAAGAGAAACGCAGTTTTGGTGCTTTCTATTAAGTTGTAGATATAGATGCAGCAGTTTGAAATAAGAATGAAAAAACGCCTAACGAACAAAACTTTGTGACATATTACAAAACTTAATATATGTCTTTTTGCGCATCACACTTGTGCTGTGAATGGCTGGTTTGCAATTGGATTTGTTCTCTTTAATACATCAGATACATTCATCTTTTTTCCTCACTTTACCACGTTCCTATATGGGAATAAACTGGAATCAATTGCACCGAGTTAAAAAGATGAAGTATTGTGACATAAGACTAGAAAACCATGTGCTTAGGAATGTGCTCTTTCATCAGTCTCAGTCATGGACCAGAGGTGCTCAAACCTACCCACAGGATGCCCTCCCCCCCCCAGCCACCCCTCACCACCCCTTACAGTGCAGCTTACTTACTCTATCATTTCCTCAGGAGGCTCATTTGCTCAGGGGGCTCTATCAGAAAGTATGAGAGACTGAGTGATCCACAACTGATCATGATAAGAGATCCTGAAAAGCTGCACTGTTGGGAGGGGAGAGAGGGCACTTGAGGACAGATTTGAGCACCCATACCTATACTATGTCAAGGCTTTTTCTTCACTGTTCCCTAAGACCTAAAAAGTTGAACCTAAAAACCTGACAGTTAAACATTTTCAGTGCAAAAAAAAGAGAAAAAAGCAATGTACTCCTTATGTCACAAAGCACTCTACGCTTATGGAATGTAGAGTGAATTACATCTCCCGTAATCCACAGATAGCAACCGTCTAGTAAGTATCCTGATAAACTGCTCAAATCTGAAATATTAACCTATTTGTAAATCTCATTGCAAGCCAAGTCAATGAACACCTATCTAGCAGTAAATCGTTTCTGGCCAGAGTAACAAACTGTACACCTATCTGACATGCAAAGTTTGAAAAACAAGCAATGATAAAAAATCAAACCAAAAAACAATAACAAATAAATAAAATCTCCTTGTCCAAAATTGCTTTTCCCACGATGTTCCAAAAGTCTTGCCTATATGCAAATGAGAGTGCAAAAGGGAAGAGAAACGCAGTTTTGGTGCTTTCTATTAAGTTGTAGATATAGATGCAGCAGTTTGAAATAAGAATGAAAAAATGCCTAACGACCAAAGCTTTGTGACATATTACAAAACTTAATATATGTCTTTTTGTGCATCACGCTTGTGCTATGAATGGCTGGTTTGCAATTGGATTTGTTCTCTTTAGTACATCTGATACATTCATCTTTTTTCCTCACTTTACCACGTTCCTACATGGGAATAAACTGGAATCCATCGCTCCGAGTTAAAAAGATGAAGTATTGTGACATAAGACCAGAAAACCATGTGCTTAGGAATGTGCTCTTTCATCAGTCTCAGTCATGGACCAGAGGTGCTCAAACCTGCCCACAGGATGCCCTCCCCTCCCAGCCACCCCTCACCACCCATTACAGTGCAGCTTACTTACTCTATCATTTCCTCAGGAGGCTCATTTGCTCAGGGGGCTCTATCAGAATTTATGAGAGACTGAGTGATCCACAACTGATCATGATAAGAGATCCTGAAAAGCTGCACTGTTGGGAGGGGAGAGAGGGCACTTGAGAACAGATTTGAGCACCCATACCTATACTATGTCAAGGCTTTTTCTTCACTGTTCCCTAAGACCTAAAAAGTTGAACCTAAAAATCTGACAGTTAAACATTTTCAGTGCAAAAAAAAGAGAAAAAAGCAATGTACTCCTTATGTCACAAAGCACTCTATGCTTATGGAATGTAGAGTGAATTACATCTCCCGTAATCCACAGATAGCAACCGGCTAGTAAGTATCCTGATAAAACTGCTCAAATCTGAAATATTAACCTATTTGTAAATCTCATTGCAAGCCAAGTCAATGAACACCTATCTAGCAGTAAATCGTTTCTGGCCAGAGTAACAAACTGTACACCTATCTGACATGCAAAGTTTGAAAAACAAGCAATGATAAAAAATAAAACCAAAAAACAATAACAAACAAATAAAATCTCCTTGTCCAAAATTGCTTTTCGAACGATGTTCCAAAAGTCTTGCCTATATGCAAATGAGAGTGCAAAAGGGAAGAGAAACGCAGTGTTGGTGCTTTCTATTAAGTTGTAGATATAGATGCAGCAGTTTGAAATAAGAATGAAAAAACGCCTAACGAACAAAGCTTTGTGACATATTACAAAACTTAATATATGTCTTTTTGTGCATCACCCTTGTGCTGTGAATGGCTGGTTTGCAATTGGATTTCTTCTCTTTAGTACATCAGATACATTCATCTTTTTTCCTCACTTTACCACGTTCCAACATGGGAATAAACTGGAATCCATCGCACCGAGTTAAAAAGATGAAGTATTGTGACATAAGACCAGAAAACCATGTGCTTAGGAATGTGCTCTTTCATCAGTCTCAGTCATGGACCAGATGTGCTCAAACCTGCCCACAGGATGCCCTCCCCCCCCCAGCCACCCCTCACCACCCCTTACAGTGCAGCTTACTTACTCTATCATTTCCTCAGGAGGCTCATTTGCTCAGGGGGCTCTATCAGAATGTATGAGAGACTGAGTGATCCACAACTGATCATGATAAGAGATCCTGAAAAGCTGCACTGTTGGGAGGGGAGAGAGGGCACTTGAGAACAGATTTGAGCACCCATACCTATACTATGTCAAGGCTTTTTCTTCACTGTTCCCTAAGACCTAAAAAGTTGAACCTAAAAACCTGACAGTTAAACATTTTCAGTGCAAAAAAAAGAGAAAAAAGCAATGTACTCCTTATGTCACAAAGCACTCTACGCTTATGGAATGTAGAGTGAATTACATCTCCCGTAATCCACAGATAGCAACCGGCTAGTAAGTATCCTGATAAAACTGCTCAAATCTGAAATATTAACCTATTTGTAAATCTCACTGCAAGCCAAGTCAATGAACACCTATCTAGCAGTAAATCGTTTCTGGCCAGAGTAAGAAACTGTACACCTATCTGACATGCAAAGTTTGAAAAACAAGCAATGATAAAAAATCAAACCAAAAAAGAATAACAAATAAATAAAATCTCCTTTTCCAAAATTGCTTTTCCCACGATGTTCCAAAAGTCATGCCTATATGCAAATGAGAGTGCAAAAGGGAAGAGAAACGCAGTTTTGGTGCTTTCTATTAAGTTGTACATATAGATGCAGCAGTTTGAAATAAGAATGAAAAAATGCCTAACGACCAAAGCTTTGTGACATATTACAAAACTTAATATATGTCTTTTTGTGCATCACCCTTGTGCTGTGAATGGCTGGTTTGCAATTGGATTTGTTCTCTTTAGTACATCTGATACATTCATCTTTTTTCCTCACTTTACCACGTTCCTACATGGGAATAAACTGGAATCCATCGCACCGAGTTAAAAAGATGAAGTATTGTGACATAAGACCAGAAAACCATGTGCTTAGGAATGTGCTCCTTATGTCACAAAGCACTCTATGCTTATGGAATGTAGAGTGAATTACATCTCCCGTAATCCACAGATAGCAACCGGCTAGTAAGTATCCTGATAAAACTGCTCAAATCTGAAATATTAACCTATTTGTAAATCTCATTGCAAGCCAAGTCAATGAACACCTATCTAGCAGTAAATCGTTTCTGGCCAGAGTAACAAACTGTACACCTATCTGACATGCAAAGTTTGAAAAACAAGCAATGATAAAAAATCAAACCAAAAAACAATAACAAATAAATAAAATCTCCTTCTCCAAAATTGCTTTTCGAACGATGTTCCAAAAGTCTTGCCTATATGCAAATGAGAGTGCAAAAGGGAAGAGAAACGCAGTTTTGGTGCTTTCTATTAAGTTGTAGATATAGATGCAGCATTTTGAAATAAGAATGAAAAAACGTCTAACGAACAAAACTTTGTGACATATTACAAAACTTAATATATGTCTTTTTGTGCATCACCCTTGTGCTGTGAATGGCTGGTTTGCAATTGGATTTCTTCTCTTTAGTACATCAGATACATTCATATTTTTTCCTAACTTTACCACGTTCCAACATGGGAATAAACTGGAATCCATCGCACCGAGTTAAAAAGATGAAGTATTGTGACATAAGACCAGAAAACCATGTGCTTAGGAATGTGCTCTTTCATCAGTCTCAGTCATGGACCAGAGGTGCTCAAACCTGCCCACAGGATGCCCTCCCCCCCCCCAGCCACCCCTTACAGTGCAGCTTACTTACTCTATCATTTCCTCAGGAGGCTCATTTGCTCAGGGGGCTCTATCAGAAAGTATGAGAGACTGAGTGATCCACAACTGATCATGATAAGAGATCCTGAAAAGCTGCACTGTTGGGAGGGGAGAGAGGGCACTTGAGAACAGATTTGAGCACCCATACCTATACTATGTCAAGGCTTTTTCTTCACTGTTCCCTAAGACCTAAAAAGTTGAACCTAAAAATCTGACAGTTAAACATTTTCAGTGCAAAAAAAAGAGAAAAAAGCAATGTACTCCTTATGTCACAAAGCACTCTACGCTTATGGAATGTAGAGTGAATTACATCTCCCGTAATCCACAGATAGCAACCGGGTAGTAAGTATCCTGATAAACTGCTCAAATCTGAAATATTAACCTATTTGTAAATCTCATTGCAAGCCAAGTCAATGAACACCTATCTAGCAGTAAATCGTTTCTGGCCAGAGTAACAAACTGTACACCTATCTCACATGCAAAGTTTGAAAAACAAGCAATGATAAAAAATCAAACCAAAAAACAATAACAAATAAATAAAATCTCCTTGTCCAAAATTGCTTTTCCTACGATGTTCCAAAAGTCTTACTTATGTGCAAATGAGAGTGCAAAAGGGAAGAGAAACGCAGTTTTGGTGCTTTCTATTAAGTTGTAGATATAGATGCAGCAGTTTGAAATAAGAATGAAAAAACGCCTAACGAACAAAACTTTGTGACATATTACAAAACTTAATATATGTCTTTTTGCGCATCACACTTGTGCTGTGAATGGCTGGTTTGCAATTGGATTTGTTCTCTTTAGTACATCAGATACATTCATCTTTTTTCCTCACTTTACCACTTTCCTACATGGGAATAAACTGGAATCCATTGCACCGAGTTAAAAAGATGAAGTATTGTGACATAAGACTAGAAAACCATGTGCTTAGGAATGTGCTCTTTCATCAGTCTCAGTCATGGACCAGAGGTGCTCAAACTTGCCCACAGGATGCCCTCCCCCCCCAGCCACCCCTCACCACCCCTTACAGTGCAGCTTACTTACTCTATCATTTCCTCAGGAGGCTCATTTGCTCAGGGGGCTCTATCAGAATGTATGAGAGACTGAGTGATCCACAACTGATCATGATAAGAGATCCTGAAAAGCTGCACTGTTGGGAGGGGAGAGAGGGCACTTGAGAACAGATCTGAGCACCCATACCTATACTATGTCAAGGCTTTTTCTTCACTGTTCCCTAAGACCTAAAAAGTTGAACCTAAAAATCTGACAGTTAAACATTTTCAGTGCAAAAAAAAGAGAAAAAAGCAATGTACTCCTTATGTCACAAAGCACTCTACGCTTATGGAATGTAGAGTGAATTACATCTCCCGTAATCCACAGATAGGAACCGGCTAGTAAGTATCCTGATAAAACTGCTCAAATCTGAAATATTAACCTATTTGTAAATCTCATTGCAAGCCAAGTCAATGAACACCTATCTAGCAGTAAATCGTTTCTGGCAGAGTAAGAAACTGTACACCTATCTGACATGCAAAGTTTGAAAAACAAGCAATGATAAAAAATCAAACCAAAAAACAATAACAAATAAATAAAATCTCCTTGTCCAAAATTGCTTTTCCCACGATGTTCCAAAAGTCTTGCCTATATGCAAATGAGAGTGCAAAAGGGAAGAGAAACGCAGTTTTGGTGCTTTCTATTAAGTTGTAGCTATAGATGCAGCAGTTTGAAATAAGAATGAAAAAATGCCTAACGACCAAAGCTTTGTGACATATTACAAAACTTAATATATGTCTTTTTGTGCATCACCCTTGTGCTGTGAATGGCTGGTTTGCAATTGGATTTGTTCTCTTTAGTACATCAGATACATTCATCTTTTTTCCTCACTTTACCACGTTCCTACATGGGAATAAACTGGAATCCATCGCACCGAGTTAAAAAGATGAAGTATTGTGACATAAGACCAGAAAACCATGTGCTTAGGAATGTGCTCTTTCATCAGTCTCAGTCATGGACCAGAGGTGCTCAAACCTGCCCACAGGATGCCCTCCCCCCCAGCCACCCCTCACCACCCCTTACAGTGCAGCTTACTTACTCTATCATTTCCTCAGGAGGCTCATTTGCTCAGGGGGCTCTATCAGACTGTATGAGAGACTGAGTGATCCACAACTGATCATGATAAGAGATCCTGAAAAGCTGCACTGTTGGGAAGGGAGAGAGGGCACTTGAGAACAGATTTGAGCACCCATACCTATACTATGTCAAGGCTTTTTCTTCACTGTTCCCTAAGACCTAAAAAGTTGAACCTAAAAATCTGACAGTTAAACATTTTCAGTGCAAAAAAAAGAGAAAAAAGCAATGTACTCCTTATGTCACAAAGCACTCTACGCTTATGGAATGTAGAGTGAATTACATCTCCCGTAATCCACAGATAGCAACCGGCTAGTAAATATCCTGATAAAACTGCTCAAATCTGAAATATTAATCTATTTGTAAATCTCATTGCAAGCCAAGTCAGTGAACACCTATCTAGCAGTAAATCGTTTCTGGCCAGAGTAACAAACTGTACACCTATCTGACATGCAAAGTTTGAAAAACAAGCAATGATAAAAAATCAAACCAAAAAACAATAACAAATAAATAAAATCTCCTTGTCCAAAACTGCTTTTCCCACGATGTTCCAAAAGTCTTGCCTATTTGCAAATGAGAGTGCAAAAGGGAAGCGAAACGCAGTTTTGGTGCTTTCCATTAAGTTGTAGATATAGATGCAGCAGTTTGAAATAAGAATGAAAAAACGCCTAACGAACAAAGCTTTGTGACATAATACAAAACTTAATATATGTCTTTTTGTGCATCACCCTTGTGCTGTGAATGGCTGGTTTGCAATTGGATTTGTTCTCTTTAGTATATAGATACATTCATCTTTTTTCCTCACTTTACCACGTTCCTACATGGGAATAAACTGGAATCCATCGCACCGAGTTAAAAAGATGAAGTATTGTGACATAAGACCAGAAAACCATGTGCTTAGGAATGTGCTCTTTCATCAGTCTCAGTCATGGACCAGAGGTGCTCAAACCTGCCCACAGGATGCCCTCCCCCCCCCAGCCACCCCTCACCACCCCTTACAGTGCAGCTTACTTACTCTATCATTTCCTCAGGAGGCTCATTTCTTCAGGGGGCTCTATCAGAAAGTATGAGAGACTGAGTGATCCACAACTGATCATGATAAGAGATCCTGAAAAGCTGCACTGTTGGGAGGGGAGAGAGGGCACTTGAGAACAGATTTGAGCACCCATACCTATACTATGTCAAGGCTTTTTCTTCACTGTTCCCTAAGACCTAAAAAGTTGAACCTAAAAATCTGACAGTTAAACATTTTCTTTGCAAAAAAAAGAGAAAAAAGCAATGTACCCCTTATGTCACAAAGCACTCTATGCTTATGGAATGTAGAGTGAATTACATCTCCCGTAATCCACAGATAGCAACCGGCTAGTAAGTATCCTGATAAACTGCTCAAATCTGAAATATTAACCTATTTGTAAATCTCATTGCAAGCCAAGTCAATGAACACCTATCTAGCAGTAAATCGTTTCTGGCCAGAGTAACAAACTGTACACCTATCTGACATGCAAAGTTTGAAAAACAAGCAATGATAAAAAATCAAACCAAAAAACAATAACAAATAAATAAAATCTCCTTGTCCAAAATTGCTTTTTCTACGATGTTCCAAAAGTCTTGCCTATATGCAAATGAGAGTGCAAAAGGGAAGAGAAACGCAGTTTTGGTGCTTTCTATTAAGTTGTAGATATAGATGCAGCAGTTTGAAATAAGAATGAAAAAACGCCTAACGAACAAAGCTTTGTGACATAATACAAAACTTAATATATGTCTTTTTGTGCATCACCCTTGTGCTGTGAATGGCTGGTTTGCAATTGGATTTGTTCTCTTTAGTACATCAGATACATTCATCTTTTTTCCTCACTTTACCACGTTCATACATGGGAATAAACTGGAATCCATCGCACCGAGTTAAAAAGATGAAGTATTGTGACATAAGACCAGAAAACCATATGCTTAGGAATGTGCTCTTTCATCAGTCTCAGTCATGGACCAGAGGTGCTCAAACCTGCCCACAGGATGCCCTCCCCCCCCCAGCCACCCCTCACCACCCCTTACAGTGCAGCTTACTTACTCTATCATTTCCTCAGGAGGCTCATTTGCTCAGGGGGCTCTATCAGAAAGTATGAGAGACTGAGTGATCCCCAACTGATCATGATAAGAGATCCTGAAAAGCTGCACTGTTGGGAGGGGAGAGAGGGCACTTGAGAACAGATTTGAGCACCCATACCTATACTATGTCAAGGCTTTTTCTTCACTGTTCCCTAAGACCTAAAAAGTTGAACCTAAAAATCTGACAGTTAAACATTTTCAGTGCAAAAAAAAGAGAAAAAAGCAATGTACTCCTTATATCACAAAGCACTCTACGCTTATGGAATGTAGAGTGAATTACATCTCCCGTAATCCACAGATAGCAACCGGCTAGTAAGTATCCTGATAAACTGCTCAAATCTGAAATATTAACCTATTTGTAAATCTCATTGCAAGCCAAGTCAATGAACACCTATCTAGCAGTAAATCGTTTCTGGCCAGAGTAACAAACTGTACACCTATCTGACATGCAAAGTTTGAAAAACAAGCAATGATAAAAAATCAAACCAAAAAACAATAACAAATAAATAAAATCTCCTTGTCCAAAATTGCTTTTCCTACGATGTTCCAAAAGTCTTGCCTATATGCAAATGAGAGTGCAAAAGGGAAGAGAAACGCAGTTTTGGTGCTTTCTATTAAGTTGTAGATATAGATGCAGCAGTTTGAAATAAGAATGAAAAAACGCCTAACGAACAAAACTTTGTGACATATTACAAAACTTAATATATGTCTTTTTGCGCATCACACTTGTGCTGTGAATGGCTGGTTTGCAATTGGATTTGTTCTCTTTAATACATCAGATACATTCATCTTTTTTCCTCACTTTACCACGTTCCTATATGGGAATAAACTGGAATCAATTGCACCGAGTTAAAAAGATGAAGTATTGTGACATAAGACTAGAAAACCATGTGCTTAGGAATGTGCTCTTTCATCAGTCTCAGTCATGGACCAGAGGTGCTCAAACCTACCCACAGGATGCCCTCCCCCCCCCAGCCACCCCTCACCACCCCTTACAGTGCAGCTTACTTACTCTATCATTTCCTCAGGAGGCTCATTTGCTCAGGGGGCTCTATCAGAAAGTATGAGAGACTGAGTGATCCACAACTGATCATGATAAGAGATCCTGAAAAGCTGCACTGTTGGGAGGGGAGAGAGGGCACTTGAGGACAGATTTGAGCACCCATACCTATACTATGTCAAGGCTTTTTCTTCACTGTTCCCTAAGACCTAAAAAGTTGAACCTAAAAACCTGACAGTTAAACATTTTCAGTGCAAAAAAAAGAGAAAAAAGCAATGTACTCCTTATGTCACAAAGCACTCTACGCTTATGGAATGTAGAGTGAATTACATCTCCCGTAATCCACAGATAGCAACCGTCTAGTAAGTATCCTGATAAACTGCTCAAATCTGAAATATTAACCTATTTGTAAATCTCATTGCAAGCCAAGTCAATGAACACCTATCTAGCAGTAAATCGTTTCTGGCCA